>JAHPZR010033649.1:0-7500 GCA_019787425.1 Platygyra sinensis | reverse complement strand
ATATCACAAAGCCACAACTTTGTTTAATTTTAGGCCTAAAATAAAGAGAAATCTACAGTTTTAAGAGCAACACGATTGGCTGTTTTTTTTTTACAGTGTTTTAGTGTTCTATATTTTAGAGGCTTTTTTAAAACAGAACAATTTTCCCACACACATCACGCCTCGTTGACAATCCAACGGGCGCTCGTGAAATCGTTTGGTTGTTATCTATCGGCAAATTCTGCTCTTTTGCTTTACTCTTCATTTGTATTCCATTTACACTTAAGTTTCCTTTTGCTATGCTTAAGTGATTTATAGCGACGCAATAATGCATTTTCTAAAAGCTGTTGTTTTATAAACCCGCGCAATATATTTTCTCGGCAAGGATTTTTCCGCTTGATCTACAGGCTACAAGTAATGTTTACCCTAGGAGAGGGGCATGCAAATGTCACATTTATTTAGCTAAATATATTTAAAAAAAACATTGTGTATGGGATTGGGCGAGTGGAGAGCTAATAAGTCTAATAAAGGAAGAAAGCGAAAAACTGAAAGCAATATGGCCTTTCTTTGCTCCCAAACCCCACGCAAACGCTTGCTACGCAGCCGCTACCATAGTAAACTTTGTCTTATTGTGAAAGGTGAGTTGATCAACATGGCCGAGCGTGCATGGGACAAAATCCACCATCTTTTTCTCACATTTTTACACTACTCTTCTTCGTCTTATTAGCTGCTTATTATGTTAAAATAAAGCTTAACATGGTTTTGTCAATCAACAGCCAACAATCCGTTACGCTTTCATAACAAAGCGCGCCTTCATGAAATTGCATTGTTTGACAGTAAATACATTATGTTAATTTATGCATATAGTTAATTTCCCGCCAAAAAGAATCTTACGGTTTCGTCGCACAACTTAAGAAAAAAAACCATTACTTTGCTTTTCCTTGTAGTTATTTCTTCTTGAGCCCAAATTCTATTGAACAATTAGTTTTAAGCTCGAGATTGTTGACGAAGATGCAGCCCGTGTCAGCTATCAAGCGATAGAAATCAAGAACGAATAATCTTTAGTATAAATCTGCAAGTCGTTTAATACTTTATCGCAATTTTTATTAACGAGCGCACAGAGCTAGGCTACTCACTATCCACAGTAGAATAGATTTTTGTCTAGTAGGTTCATCATAGAACTAGTACATTTATAAAAGACAAAGTACTGCATAACAAAATAAATGATACTTGATAGGTAGTTACCACAGTTAGTTGACTTTCACAAACCACACTCCGTCAGCTCCTTCATGTTTTCACGCCATAAAATACATCTCTTCTCACAAATATCCCAATCCCGTAATACTGAAACATTTCAGTACTCGGCGGAATGCCGTATATTTTGTATGCCGCTTTCAAACGAGACAACAGTTTATGTTGTATGATAATGCAAATCACACCGTGACATATGCTAGGGTTGTACAATAAACACTTAATGACTGGTCACAAAGGAAACAGTGAGTTTTGTTTCCCCGAGACCCTCAATGTTCCCTGAGGCGAAGCCGAGGGGAACATTGAGGTCGAGGGGAAACAAAACTCACTGTTTCCCGAGGGGCCAGTCATTAAGTGTTTTGTTATACCTCCCCACTCAAAAGTAGAAAAACAGGGGCACCCGACGATCAAATTAAGCAAAAAGCCTCTGAGTGATATTTCTGGGCTCCTTGTAATGTTTAAAGACTGTTTAAAGAGTTCTTCTAATCAGCTAGAAAAATTTGATCTGTTCGGATTTCTTAGCTAAAGATTGAAGTGCCCGAAAATTTTAGGGAATCAGAATTTGCTAGCTGAACGTTACCTTCGAAGAACTTCTCTGCGAACTTTTTTCTTACCCGAAAATGCTAGGCGACCTTTTTTAGAGCCAGAAATTTCAAAAATATCCCTTCCGAAAATCTAAGGGACTGTTTTTCCCTGCATTTCTCTGGTTGCGAATCTTTTAGGTGATGTCTTAGTAAGAAATCAGTAGCTTTTTGGCAATGCATTATCCGAAAGTCTTAGAACGGGTAGACTCTCCCGAACAGATATTTCATCGAAGTTTCTCGTTGGGTGCCCCTGGAAAAAGCTTTGCATACAGGCTGGCTGCACTCGCAAAATTGTGCGGCTGCCAAAACCCTGCAAAACCAACCTGTCCTATCGAAAAATCACGATAACAGTCTTTTTCTTCGCAGCTAATAAAAAATATAGACAGTACTAAAGTTGCTTTGGCGTCTTCTAATGCTTAACTCAAGCATTTTGAGTTTGATTTGATCAGGAACAGCATATTTTGTTGTAAATTACACAAATACTTTCTTACCTGGCGACGGCGATCGACGAGCGAGTTGACGACCGTGGGCAACCCATTTTTTGCGCCAAACCAAAAGCTTGGAGACACAAAACGTTCATATTTCCCTTTTGTTAATCTGCATGATATGTTTTTGCGACTATAAATCCCTTTTCTTTAATAATGAATGCCGTCTCTAATGAGAAACGTTGTCTACTTCAATGGCGGGGCTTTTTAACATCAGGCCGGCTGGCACACAAATTCCCCGCGGTTTCAAGGTGCACAACGTGATCACGTGCGAGTCTTAGTTTAAGTTGTTGTTTCCCTAGGGAGTTAGTGAGTTTTATTCGCACTGGGCGAGTAGCGAAATTCGCTGGTTTTTTCTTTCGTCTTTTCTCCAAATAAATATTTCTTCAACTTGCATTATATTTGGTTACTTTATTGTTGCCTTTTCTGTCCGACTAGTTGGATTTCCCTTTCGTAAACGGCCGCGGGTCAATAGCCCATTCGGCTTCGCCTCATGGGCTATTGACCCGTAGCCCGAAAGGGCTAAAGGCTGGCTAAAGGTATAATTGTTAAAGTGAGCGCATGGGTTAGCTGGAATTCCCGCGCCAATCTCCGTTCCGCTCCGCATACTTCTGTCACGCATTCCCTGTAAATAAATATGCACGAAATTCGCTCGCACAAACATACCAATTTGGCTTGTTGGATAATAAATCTCTTATTAGACGTTTTGTTTTGTAGTATCGCTGAGAATTTTTACTCGTTGCTTGTATTTTGACTCGCCCTACGGGCTCGCTAAAATACAGCACAACTCGTAAATATACTCAGCAATACTACACAACTAAACGTCTAATAAGATTTATATACTCTGTAGTTCTTCCCCAGAACCTCGCACTCAGGTCTGTTGTTTGAGGCTCAATTCAAACCTCTCGAAATGGGTTTGTTACAAACTCAATCAAATTAAACTAAGAAAAGAGACCAATCAGATAATCGCACACTGAGACAACCACTCTTTGCGCGCCCACAAGTTTAAAAATTTAAGTTGCAAATATTACTTAGGTGGCTTAAAACAGTTTTTTGGATTTTTTTCAAGACTTTTAGAACTAGGTGCGATTTTTCAGGTTTGGACCTGTATTGTTTTGAATAGCTGTGCTATGTTTTTAAGGTAACGCTCCACTGTACCTTTATTGTGTTTACGCCATAAATTAATAAGTAAATTTTCCAATTTAAGCAATTGGATAGAAGAAGCCTGAAAAAAAAAAAAAAAAAAAAAAAAAAAAATCAGGGCTTCAACGGGATTCGAACCCGTGACCTCCGCGAAATACCGGTGCTATGCTCTACCAACTGAGCTCTGAAGCCACACATTGGGAGCGAGGTCAATTTATTGACTTCACATTTTCCCGTGCAGCGTAGTGTTGTGACGCATATATGAAATAATTCATATTTGTACTGCGGTTGTAGATGTCTGTGAAGAGTGATCAATAGACATTTTTAACGAGAGTACCCAAGGTGCCTCCTTCTTGCGGATATCTTAGCTGAGTGAACGGTAAATCACTACATCACAACAACTACAGTAATTCTTAAAGAATGTATAATGTATTCAACAACTATTAACTTATCCCTTTTAAATTTTATAACCGTCTCTTTAGAAAGCGATATCATGATTTGCAATCGCCTCTTGGAAACACTAGTTACGTTTGGCGCCGCTGAGATTATTGAAAATTTGTGCTCAAAATCAAGAAAATGACATCTCCGCCTGAGGACATAAAATCTTCTGGGTGAGCATGCCCCAGACCCCCCGCGTAGCAACGATTGCCATTTCAATCCGGTCAGCAATACTACAGTAGAAACCCCGCTATAAAAAGATGCTGAAGCAGTTACGTCCCTGGCGAAGACGTTATTTGCTAGATCTAGGGACTTGAAACTAAATTTAAATTTAAATCGATTATGTGCACTTATAATGCATCAAATCATTTCGCTCGCACGCGATTGGTCTAAACACGTCACGTGACCGAATATTCCCCAGCTAAAACTGGGGAATATCCGAGATTATTATTCAACAAATTGTAACACTATCCAAATATGGTCATGATGCTCTCGATATCTGTCATCCGTAGGTAACAGATATCCGGCGATATACGTAGCTTCGTATGTGGGAAGAAAAAGTGAAGTGAAAAAATGTCGACACGAAAGGTTTAAAAATGTTACGAGCTTGGAAATCAATTTTGTTATCAATTTGTTGAATAATAAAACAATTATCCTGCTCAATCTCGCGGAATATCGTCTGATTTTAGCCGACTCGGCCTACGGCCTCGTTGGCCAAGTATCAGACGATATTCCGCGCGATTTCGCAGAATAATTGTTAAATATTTTCGCGCCAAATCGAGGCTGTTGTTCATACATAGGTCGTTTTGGACTTTAAGGGCATGACCCTGAGGTGCCCTCTGAAAACTGAGATATATTTCATTGTGTTTCAGCAGTCTGGTTGTTTCAAGTCTCAAATAAAATAAAGCTGTTTACCTTCAACAATGCGTTTTTTATTTAAATGTCAATTCGATACTTTTAACAAAACCGAAGAGCCCACGATCAATGCTCAACAGAACATGGCCAAATGACCTTATGATTAAATTTATTCTTATTTGTTAGAGGGTCTAGAAAAATTGCCTCGTGTCAACACCAACTTAAATCTATTTATACCCGGCACTGCTGACTTCATCTTGCTGTAAACAGTTCTTAAATCGTTTTTTCTAATAAACAACGCTGCTGGCTGAATTCTTAAATTGATAAAATTAGGCTTGATATCATTGTTATTGTAAGAGTCTTACTACTTTTCCCCCAAAATCGCCCGGCGAAACTTTTTTTCAAAACAAATACTTTGAAAAGGATTACTTTCTGATTATCTTACCATATTTTAGGTAAGTCAGGTTCTAAGTTGGACGTTTTTGCTGTAAATCGAAAACTAAACAAAATTGTTGGATTAACTTAAAAGATTACAGTCGGTTAAGAGTCTAGGAAAACACTCCTTCCCCAAGAGGCTTTTAGTCACAAAAGCAACTCTTGGAACGCCCTTCTCAAATAGAGTGGCCACTCAAAGGGTGATCATGGCGAGAGAGATGATATCGGTACTGGAAATGTTTGTAAGTAATTAGGTAATAGATAACGATTTGAAGATGACAATCCATAAAGTTATGGAAATTCAACTTGGGACCACCGAGAGGTCATCAACTTTCTAAACGTAACACCTCAATACGTTATATCATCAGTATGAAAACAAGCAAACAGAACCCACTTTAAGTTCATAGCGACAGCCGTGATGGCCACGTAAAATAATAACTGTTGTCGACGACTCAAGTTATAGTTAATCAACAGCAGTGCACGCGCGGATCCTTCATTGTTCATTATTATCCAGGAGAGCAGGTCCACTTGCATCACTCAGTAGCATGTCAAAGGAATCAAACTCGGCCACCTCTCCCTCCTTAAAAAACAGAATTTTGTCACAGTCTCTGATGGTGTTCAGACGATGAGCTATAGTGATAACTGTGGAATTCTTCAATTTCTCGCGTACTACACTCCAGATTGTTTGCTCTGTCTGTGGATCCACGTGTGCAGTGGGCTCATCCAATACGATAATCTTGTTTTGCTGTAACAGCACACGAGCCAAACAAATTAACTGCCGTTCTCCAACGCTGACATTTGCACCATGTTCCAGCAGCTCGTGATCCAGCTGTCCCTCTAGACGTTCTACCAAGTCTTTTAATTGCACATCGTCCAAAACTCGCCATAAATCTACATCTTGGAATCTCTCTACGAGATCGAGATTTTTTTCTGAGTGACCCACCAAACAGAACAGGGCTTTGGCCAAGAACCGATATACATCTTCGTGCTTGTTGGAGGTTAATCTTCTTTATTTTTACACCATCGACCATTATCTCTCCATCAGCGTCAGGCATGCGTAGCAAAGCTGCCACAAAAGATGACTTGCCCGCACCTGTGCGACCAGCAACACCGATCTTTGCTCCTCCTTTAATGTTAAGATTGATTTTCTTTAACACTTGAGGTCCCCCCGGATAGTACGTCAATGATACGTCTTGGAAGGTGATATTTCCTTCACCCGGCCAGTCTTCAGGAGGGCGTCGTACTATTTTGTACCCGGGCTCAGGTTCCAACTTGGTATAACGTCATAACTCGTTCCACTGACGTCATGAAATTCTCGACATCTGATGATTTTCTGACAGCGTATTGAGTTACGGCCGCCGTTTGGATCGCATAAGCAAGTGCAAGTCCAACGAAAGCTGTTCGAGAAGAGAAAATGTTTTTATTCATACTGTTAGTATCAAGGGGCAGGGTGAAGAGACGTTAAGGTCACAGAGGAAACTGCTGGCTATCTCAGTCAGTTTTTTACAGAGAAAATGGGCCAATGATTTATGATAAATTTGTTATTTTGTGGTAAACAAGACCTGCTTAGCATGTTAAAAAAATGCTATTGCATCTAGCTGAGTAAATGCACTTGTGACAAAAGTTGGATCATCGTATTCACGGTATTCTGGTGCTCTACAATATTTCTGCTTTACCGTTTATCACTGTTTTTAACTTCAATATAATTAAAGGGAATCTCGGCTGTTGGCGCGAGTTGACGCTAAGTTGCTCCAAATAATGCCTCAATTTTTAATTTTACTAGACAAAGGAAACGTAATATTTAATAATAATAATAAACGCAAGAGATTTCGGCTTTTAAATTTCCCGCGCGCCGCCATCTTGGATTTGATGACGTCACTGCGTTGTCTCTATTGTTCGAAAGCTGAGGCTCTTGGGTTTGAAACAATAGGACAACGCAGTGACGTCATGAAATCCAAGATCGCCGCGCGAGAAATTTAAAAGCTGAAATCTCTTCCGTTCGTTATTATTATTATTATTAAATGTTACGTTTCCCTTGTCTAGTAAAGTTTGTAATAAAGGCATTATTTGAAGCGACTTAGCGTCAACTCGCGCCAACAGCCGAGATTCCCTTTACAGACTTCCAAAGACTCTCGACTAAGGGTGTAACAATACATAGAACTATCGATGAATCGCGCTGTTAATGCTGCGATAGCGATGGATCGATAGTGAAAATGAAATATAGATAACAATTGCGATAGTGTAGCGGACTATCGATAACTTCGATAGATTCTATACTTCTAACATGTTAACTTGTTTGGAAAATAGACACCTTTTTCCAGCCATATAAA
>JAHPZR010033647.1:0-17864 GCA_019787425.1 Platygyra sinensis | reverse complement strand
ATAGGGCCGGCGCGGATCCAGGGGAGGTGAAATGGGTGAATTTTCACCCCCCGCCCCCCTTTTTCTGAGCCCCCTCCCTCTTTGTTTTTTTTTTGTTTTTTCTTATCCCTCAACCAGGCTTTGGTTCTATTACATTATTACAAAAATTCGCCCCCCATTTCAAAATCCTGGATCCGCGCCTGCCCTTAGGGGTGACTATTGAGGACATTTTAACTCTATATTGCTATATTATTGTGATAGCGTAGGTACTATTGCAATAGTATTGGGATAGTTTTCAGGAATGTCTGTATCTAATTAATGCCTTACACTTAATTATTATTATTATTATTATTATTATTATTATTATTATTATTATTATTATTATTATTATTTACGTTTCTTTTGTCTAGTAAAATTTATAATTGAGGCACTATTTGGAGCAACTTAGCGTCAACTTGCGCCAACAGCCGATATTCCCATTAATTATATTGAAGTTTAAAACAATGATAAATGGTAAAGCAGAAATATTGTAGAGCCCACCAGAATACCGTGAATACGATGATCCAACTTTCGTCACAAGTACATTTACTCAGCTAGATGCAATAGCATTTTTTTAACATGCTAAACAGGTCTTGCTTACCACAAAATAACAAATTTATCATAAACCATTGGCCCATTTTCTCTGTAAAAGACTGACGGAGATAACCAGTAGTTTCCTCCTTAAGGTCCCTTCACACTACCCCTTGATACTAACAGTATGAATAAAAACATTTTGTCTTCTCGAACAGCTTTCGTTGGAATTGCACTTGCTTATGCGATCCAAACGGCGGCCGTAACTCAATACGCTGTCAGAAAATCATCAGATGTCGAGAATTTCATGACGTCAGTGGAACGAGTTATGACGTATACCAAGTTGGACCCTGAGCCTGGGTACAAAATAGTACGACGCCCTCCTGAAGACTGGCCAGGTGAAGGAAATATCACCTTCCAAGACGTATCATTGACGTACTATCCGGGGGGACCTCAAGTGCTAAAGAAAATCAATCTTAATATTAAAGGAGGAGCAAAGATCGGTGTTGCTGGTCGCACAGGTGCGGGCAAGTCATCTTTTGTAGCAGCTTTGCTACGCATGCCTGACGCTGATGGTGAGATAATGGTCGATGGTGTAAAAATAAAGAAGATTAACCTTCAACAAGCACGAAGATGTATATCGGTTCTTGGCCAAAGCCCTGTCCTGTTTGGTGGATCACTCAGAAAAAATCTCGATCTCGTAGAGAGATTCCAAGATGTAGATTTATGGCGAGTTTTGGACGATGTGCAACTAAAAGACTTGGTAGAACGTCTGGAGGGACAGCTGGATCACGAGCTGCTGGAACATGGTGCAAATGTCAGCGTTGGAGAACGACAGTTAATTTGTTTGGCTCGTGTGCTGTTACAGCAAAACAAGGTTATCGTATTGGATGAGCTCACTGCACACGTGGACCCACAGACAGAGCAAACAATCTGGAGTGTAGTACGCGAGAAATTGAAGAATTCCACAGTTATCACCATAGCTCATCGTCTGAACACCATCAGAGACTGTGATAAGATTCTGTTTTTTAAGGAGGGAGAGGTGGCCGAGTTTGATTCCTTTGACATGCTACTGAGCGATGCCAGTGGACCTGCTCTCTTTCTCGATAATAATTAACAATGAAGCATCGGCGCGTACTTTGCTGTTGATTAACTATAACTTGAGTCGTCGACAACAGTTGTTATTTCACATGGCCATCACGGCTGTTGCTATAAACTTGAAGTGGGTTCTGTTTGCTTGTTTTCATACTAATGATGGGACGTATTGAGGTGTTAGGTTTAGAAAGTTGATGACCTCTCGGTGGTAACAAGTTGAATTTCCATAGCTTTATGGATTGTCATCTTGAAATCGTTATCTATTGCCTAATTACTTACAAACATTTCTAGTACCGATATCATCTCTCTCGCCATGATCACCCTTTGAGTGGCCACTCTATTTGAGAAGGGCGTTCCAAGAGTTTCTTTTGTGACTAAAAGCCTCTTGGGGAAAAAGTGTTTTCCTAGACTCTTAACCGACTGTAATCTTTTAGGTTAATCCAACAATTTTGTTTAGTTTCGATTTACAGCAAAAACGTCCAACTTAGAACCTGACTTACCTAAAATATGGTAAGATAATCAGAAAGTAATCCTTTTCAAAGTATTTGTTTTGAAAAAAGTTTCGCTGGGCGATTTTGGGGGAAAAGTAGTAAGACTCTTACAATAACAATGATATCGAGCCTAATTTTATCAATTTAAGAATTCAGCCAGTAGCGTTGTTTATTAGAAAAAACAATTTAAGAACTGTTTACAGCAAGATGAAGTCAGCAGTGCCGGGTATAAATAGATTTAAGTTGGTGTTGACACGAGGTAATTTTTCTAGACCCTCTAACAAATAAGAATAAATTTAATCATAAGGTCATTTGGCCATGTTCTGTTGAGCATTGATCGTGGGCTCTTCGGTTTTGTTAAAAGTATCGAATTAACGTTTAAATAAAAACGCATTGTTGAAGGTAAACAGCTTTACTTTATTTGAGACTTGAAACAACCAGACTGCTGAAAGACAATAAAATATATCTCAGTTTTCAGAGGGCACCTCAGGGTCATGCCCTTAAAGTCCAAAACGACCTATGTATAAACAATAGCCTCCATTTGGCGCGAAAATATGTTAAGATATTTGTCCGCTGACATTATCTGTTCCGAGAACCGAACAGTTTTCCGAGAGCGTAGCATATTTTCGCCCCAAATGGTGGTTATCGTGTTTATTATCCTTCAAATCTTATTCTCAACGCGAGCCGTTTTGAAAATTGGGGAATATTCTCGGATATTCCCCAGTTTTAGCTGGGGAATATTCGGTCACGTGACGTGTTTAGACCAATCGCGTGCGAGCGAAAGGATTTGATGGATTATAAGTGCACATAATCGATTTAAATTAAAATTTAGTTTCAAGTCCCTAGACCTAGCAAATAACGTCTTCGCCAGGGACGTAACTGCTTCAGCATCTTTGTATAGCGGGGTGTCTACTGTAGTATTGCTGACCCGATTGAAATGACAATCGTTGCTACGCGGGGGGTCTGGGGCATGCTCACCCAGAAGATTTTATGTCCTCAGGCGGAGATGTCATTTTCTTGATTTTGAGCACAAATTTTCAATATATAATCTCAGCGGCGCCAAACGTAACTAGTGTTTCCAAGAGGGGATTGCAAATCATGATATCGCTTTCTAAAGAGACGGTTATAAAATTTAAAAGGGATAAGTTAATAGTTGTTGAATACATTATACATTCTTTAAGAATTACTGTAGTTGTTGTGATGTAGTGATTTACCGTTCACTCAGCTAAGATATCAGCAAGAAGGAGGCGCCTTGGGTACTCTCGTAAAAAATGTCTATTGATCACTTTTCACAGACATCTACAACCGCAGTACAAATATGAATTATTTCATATATACGTCACAACACTACGCTGCACGGGAAAATGTGAAGTCAATAAATTGACCTCGCTCCCAATGTGTGGCTTCAGAGCTCAGTTGGTACATTGCATGAAAAAATGTTTTTAGATTAATTTGTAACTTATTTGCCAATGAACTTTATTTTAATGATTCGTATTGAATATTTAAATACCATAGGGTGATTTTATAAATTAAATTATTTTCGTTTCACATTTTTTATTAGTTCGTTGTAGGTCCACATCAGCCTTGTGGCTGCCTTTATGTAACCTGCATTACTAAATAAAATGATTGATTGATTGATTGATTGATCGAGGTCACGTGTTCGAATCCCGTTGAAGCCCTGATTTTTTTTTTCAGGCTTCTTCTTTCCAATTGCTTAAATTGGAAAATTTACTGCGATGATCACTCTTCTTATTAATTTATGGCGTAAACACAATAAAGGTACAGTGGAGAGTTACCTTAAAAACATAGCACAGCTATTCAAAACAATACAGGTCCAAACCCGAAAAATCGCACCTAGTTCTAAAAGTCTTGAAAAAAATCCAAAAAACTGTTTTAAGCCACCTTAAGTAATATTTGCAACTTAAATTTTTAAACTTGTGGGCGCGCAAAGAGTGGTTGTCTCAGTGCGATTATCTGATTGGTCTCTTTTCTTAGTTTAATTTGATTGAGTTTGTAACAAACCCATTTCGAGAGGTTTGAATTCAGCCTCAAACAACAGACCTGAGAGCGAGGCTCTGGGGAATAACTACAGAGTATATGGGGTTTATTCCCCGGAGCCTCGTGTTGAGGTCTAGGCTGAAGTTAAACCTATCGCAATTGGTCTGTTACAAACACAATCAAATTAAACTAAAAAAAGAGACCAATAGGATAATTGCATTGAGACAAACATTCTTTGCGCGCTCACAAGTCTATTTAACAATTAGCCCCGTAGCCCTTTCGGACTACGGGTCAATAGCCCATGAGGCGAAACCAAATGGGCTATTGACGACCCCAACTAGTCGGACAGAAAAGGAAACAATAAAGTTAGCAAATGCAAGTTGAAGAAATATTTATTTGGGAATAAAAACGAAACGGCGAATTTCGCTACTCGATGACTATTGCTAATAGTCCCCTTATAGCGTAGCCAATCAAAATGCAGGATTTGCATTAGTCCACTGGTTGGGTGATACTAATATTTATTATACATCCCTAGCATATGTCACGGTGTGATTTGCATTATCATACAACATAAACTTTTGTCTCGTTTGAAAGCGGCATACAAAATATACGGCATTCCGCCGAGTACTGAAATGTTTCAGAATTACGGGCGGGGATTGGGATATTTGTGAGAAGAGATTATTTTATGGAGTGAAAACATCAAGGAGCTGACGGAGTGTAGTTTGTGAAAGTCAACTAACTGTGGTAACTACCTATCAAGTATTATTTATGGTGATGATTTTGTTATGCAGTACCTTGTCTTTTATAAATCTACTAGTTCTATGATCTACTAGACAAAAATCTATTCTAGTGCGGATGTGCGCTCGTTAATAAAATTGCGATAAAGTATTGAACGACTTCTAGATTTATACTAGAGATTATTCTTTCTTGATTTCTATCGCTTGATAGTTGACACAGGCTGCATCTTCGTCAACAATCTCGAGCTTAAAACTAATTGTTCAACAGAATTTGGGTTCAAGAAGAAATAACTACAAGGAAAAGCAAAGCAATAATATTTTTTAAAGTTGTGCGACGAAACTGTAAGATTCTCTTTGGCGGGAAAATAACTATATGCATAAATTAACATAATGTATTTACTGTCAAACAATGCAATTTCATGAAGGCGCGCTTTGTTATGAAAGCGTAACGGATTGTTGGCTGTTGATTGACAAAACCATGTTAAGCTTTATTTTAACATAATAAGCAGCTAATAAGACGAAGAAGAGTAGTGTAAAAATGTGAGAAAAAGATGGTGGATTTTGTCCCATGCACGCTCGGCCATGTTGATCAACTCACCTTTCACAATAAGACAAAGTTTACTATGGTAGCGGCTGCGTAGCAAGCGTTTGCGTGAGGTTTGGGAGCAAAGAAAGGCCATATTGCTTTCAGTTTTTCGCTTTCTTCCTTTATTAGACTTATTAGCTCTCCACTCGCCCAAGCCCATACACGATGTTTTTTTAAATATATTTAGCTAAATAAATGTGACATTTGCATGCCCCTCTCCTAGGGTAAACATTACTTGTAGCCTGTAGATCAAGCGGAAAAATCCTTGCCGAGAAAATATATTGCGCGGGTTTATAAAACAACAGCTTTTAGAAAATGCATTATTGCGTCGCTATAAATCACTTAAGCATAGCAAAAGGAAACTTAAGTATAAATGGAATACAAATAAACAGTAAAACAAAAGAGCAGAATTTGCCGATAGATAACAACCAAACGATTTCACGGGCGCCCGTTGGATTGTCAACGAGGCGTGATATGTGTGGGAAAATTGTTCTGTTTTAAAAACGCCCCCAAAATATAGAACACTAAAACACTGTAAAAAAAAACATCCAATCGTGTTGCTCTTAAAACTGTAAATTTCTCTTTATTTTAGGCCTAAAATTAAACATAGTTGTGGCTTTGTGATATTGTCACTTGACCCTTACCGTTTATAACTCCAAAATGTTGTTGTTAAATATGCGAAGGAACTTTAGCTCTGACCAGAAGGTCTTTAAGAGACTTGTCTTTCCTGTAGGCGACAATTGGCGGTTCAGAATATATTTGACCTCCCGTTATTCCGATTTTCTAAGAATCTAGCGTCTTCGAGAAATTCGCAGAAACCGAAAATGCACTATTTTACCATAGTGAATATGCAAAAAATATCGGAAAATTGACAAAGTTCTTGGTATTCGCATTGAAACAATTTACAATTTTAGAACACGGGATTAACTTAGCACAAAAGCTTCACCTTTCTTCTATCTAACACTCGGAAGTTTTAATTTTTTCAACTGTCAAAAAATTGCCTTTTCAAGCTCCTATGGAAACGGTAAAAGTTGCGTAATTTTACGCAATTTTTTACTTAAAACGCTTCTTGGTATGCCCGATATTGAGTCGAAATTAAGATTGAAATAATCCTTTGGCCTTCCTCTGTCGAGATTTCAAATAAAAATCTGGGCAGTCTGAACGCGCGCTAGCAAACATAAAAGATTTTAAGCCTGGTAGGTGATAACTCACTTGCATAACCTACGAAAACAAAAAGTCCGGCTATTTATAAAATAACTAAACTCGGCATATTTCTGACAGTGGTACTCCAGATACGTTTCAATGGACTAATTCTGGGATTATTTTGTCGTTTGTATTGTTTTCTTCAATTAGTTAGCTTTAATAATTCCAAATAATAAAGAAATAGGGAAAATCTACGTCGAGTTTCGAGTCGTCAATATAATTAACACCAGCAAACACGCTTACGTATTGAACAGGCAATTCCAGATTCTTCCAATTATTGCAAAGAAATGATTGTGAGCAGTGTTTTGGTGGCAACATAAAATGGAAACATAAAAGGGAGATCCTGTAAATCCAAGCAATAATGCCATTGTGATCAATAGTCCCACTTAGCTGTTTTTATTGCTTGCAAATTGAAGTACAGTTTAAGTTCCGTGACATTGTTTACAAGTTCAATGGCTATTTTTGTGTTATATCAGATGCCAGTATCTTATACTATAGACCGAGCTCGAGAGAGCCACCGAAACAAGGCCTGCATAAGCCGAGAATAACTTTTGAAGATGGATTTCAACTATAAATCAACGATTTAACAATTTCTGGAAGAATCTGGAAATTGAAATGTCTGGTCAATACGTAGGTGTGTTTGCTGGTGTTAAGCTCGTAAAAATACGCAACTTTTACCGTTTCCATAAAAGCTTGAAAAGGCAATTCTTTGAGAGTTGACAGAACCCTTCAAATTACTTGAAAAAATTAAAACTTCCTAGTGTTAGATAGAAGAAAGGTGAAGCTTTTGTGCCACGTTTACCCCTTGTTCTAAAATTGTAAATTGTTTCAATGCGAATATTTTTTGCATATTTAATGAGGTAAAAAGGTGTATTTTCGTTTTTTGCGAATTTCTCGATAACGTTAGATTCTTAGAAAATCGGAATAATATTTTCGAAGAGAGCTCCCTAAAAGCGTTCTTGAGGCAAAGTTTCAGGGTTTTCGATTTTTCGAGCATGTCCAGCGCAGCGATTTTTGATATTTCGAGTCAGTGGGCGCAATCCATTGAACCAAAATTTCCGGGCTGAGGTTCGAACATTTCTTGGTGTCGAATGGATCGCGACAGGTCCGAACGGTCTCGTTCCATTCCACTCGCAAAACGAGTTTCGCGCTCATTTAGAACGAAGGATGTTGAATCACTGTTTCTCGTATTAAAGTTAGATGACGATTTCGACGGTGATATCAGTGATATTGTGTGAGCTGCTTCATCCATAGTAATTTAACCAGTACAACGGGTTATTTTGAGCACACCTTTGCCAGATATTTGCCATATGACTTCAAACACCACGTTCGAATCGAATGACGAAAAGAACATTCCAAATTCTCTCGGGAAATAAATCGTCTTTAAGAGCCGTCAACAGCCAAAACATACGCTTTGCAAGCGAAGCAGCTACAGACCTGTGGTAACTGTACATGAATGTACGAGTAACACTGATAGATCGGCTGTTAACAATCCATAAAAGTGCAGTGATAAGTATTTTCCCCGGGGGGTACTCGATATATCCCTGGGTGGGGAGGTGCGGCCCGGCCCCTCATACCCTGACCCTGTTTAAGACAAATATCGCTGATTTTCTTACCCTGTTTAAGACAGAATTCCGATTTTTGATTCCCTGTTTAAGACGAAAATCCTTAAGGAATTTAAGAAGGCTGTGAGAGAACTACATTTGTAACGTACAGATTTATATGATTCATTGTAATAATTTTAAGATTTAGGATTGTATATTTATTGATATAGTTAGATTGTTAGTTACTAATTGATCATGTATGTATGCATTTATTTTATTTATTTTTTTTAATTTTACTTTTCTCGGCATATTAGCATGTATTTGCTAGGGGCCTAATCAGCCTCATCAACCCCAGTTGAAATAAAGTTACTTACTTACTTACATAGATTAAAAGTTGCGGTTACAAATTGTGCGCCCTTCTTGTTGTGTAATCAATGGAAATTTACTTTAATGTGCCTGGTATCAATGCCAAAGTGAACGGAAGTCAATATTAACTTACAAGAGCTTGTAAAAATTTTGCCGTTTATCGTCCAAGAAAAGATGTCCCATTTAAGACAAAAATTGATAAATCGATACCCTGATTAAGACAAAAAATGACAAATTGGATACCCTGTTTAAGACAAAAATCCCGAAAACAATACCCTGGCTGGCCGCACGTCCCCATTAAGCCCTTATTGGGGAGTACTCCCCGGGGTATTTTCCTCCATTTCGTCCATGGAAGATACCGAACAGCGAGGTCCTGGGATTGAGAATGGGTCGAAATTGTCAAATGGAACGGTTCATTTCGGATCGGACCGGTCCAACTGAGAAAAGTGGTCCACCTCAGAAAGGTGGACTGATTTTTTCGAAACTTTTCCGCTTGGACCGAACCGATCCATTCAGTTTTAGATCGAAATTTCCGGAAATTTTGGTTGAATGGATCGCGCCCAGTGCCCCTTAATTCGCTGTTACAACATTCTCGCCACTTACGGTTCAATTCAGTTGATGAGGTTAATTAAAAGCCCGGAGGAGGTACTCCCGCGAATTTTGATTAGGGGTGTGCCGCCAAGGTTTTTGAACCCTAACCCTATTTAAGGACTAAGAAAGCGAAAACGAATGCCTCTTTAAGGCCCAAACATTCGTTTAGGCGGGCGTTTTCACACTCCAGTATTAGATAATGCAATTTAGCTACCCTATCTAAGGACCACACCAGGAACGCAATACTAAAGTGTCAAATAAGATACTCTATTTAAGGACCGAGAATCTCAAAAACTATGCCAAATTTCGCAGCACGTACCTAATAGCCCATGTATGAGAGTAAACCCCCCCCCCCTCTCCCCCGGGGTTAAAAGCTATAATATTTTGACTTAATCAAACAATCAATCATTGTCTGTGGCCCCGTCTGGGGCAAAGGCCACCAATAAGCACCTCTCCAGTCATCACGGTCCTGGGCCAGTCGTTGCAGTTCTTCCCACGTGTAGCCGTTTCTCCTCATGTCTGCCTCTAGATCACGGCTCCATGAGTTTCTTGCTCAGTCCCTCTTCCTTTTCCCCTGAGGGTTCCAGGTGAGGGCCTGCCTTGTGATGTTAGATAAGGGCGTCCGAAGGGTGTGGCCGATAATATTTTGATTAGCCTAGACTAAAAAGGTATCAAATAATTTCTTATAGATTCCTGGAAACAGATGACTATTACAAGACCTTACCAAAATAACTTATTATCTGCTTATCATTACTAAATTGAGCCAATTCGAGATAACAGCAAATTGACGATCTCTTTTAACTAATTATCAGTTAGAATCTTGGATTTGCAACAGTATTCAGCTATAACGTCGTTGGTCACTCCGATGTGCAGCGATAACAGCAACCTGAGATTCCGAAACATTCAGTTATTCACTATTTTTCGTTACATAGTCTGCTATTGCGTAGTAATTGTTTTGTCATTGTTTTAAAACCCATTTCTCGAGATGGGTACTTCATGGTGTGAGTGTAACATATATGTACTTGTGAATATTGTTATTAGATTGCTGATCAAGAGTCATGGCAACTAATGGTTACAAGAAGATCCCCAACGATGACGAGGAAGAAAAAGTCAGCTTTGTGTCCATTCTTCTCTTTCAATGGATGAGCAGTGTCTTCAAGACAGGCAGTGAACGAGCTTTGGATGAAAAAGACTTTTTACCTCTTTCAGACGAGGACACAACCTCTTCAGTAACAGAACGTCTCCAAACAAAATGGAACGACGAGATAACAAATTCCAAAGGAAAAGAGAACAAGCCAAGACTCTGGAAAAGTATCTTTATGATGCTCTCTGTCAAGGAAGTCCTTATTGTCGTTTTCACTGGTGCTTTGTACGTGATTTACTGCCTTCTTTCACCATTGTTTCTTGGATATCTCATGACCATACTAATTTCAGGCAAACAACAAGAAAATAGTCTTCTGTACGGTTGCGCATTAGCAGTGGCCATGGGTATTAATGCTTTGGTTGGCTGCTTTGCAATGCATCAATTTTCCTACCAACGTGAACTGCAGGGTATTAGAATCAGTAGCGCCATAAAAGGTCTAGTTTACCGAAAGGTGAGCCCGGTAAGAGAGAGTATCACCTGTTTAATAGATCATTTTACAGTTCTCTGCGCGATGACCTGGCCTTTGAATGGCTGCGAGGCTAGAGGTGACCTTGCTTTGATACAGACCTCTCAGCTTTTTCCATGAAAATGCACCAAGTTAGCATTAAAACAACTTGATTTACACAAGAAAGGGAGTGAGGTTTGTATCAAAGCAAGGTCACCCCTAGCCTCGCTGCCATTCAAAGGCCAGGTCACTGAGCTGACAACTGTATAATGGTCTATCTCTAAGTACTTTAAGGGGTCCTTGAAGCAGCCATAAGTGTCATTTTGTTTCTTTTCTGATGCCAAGTTTAAGGAACACTGCTCTAATATTTCTAGAGGTATTTTTAATTCAATGTTGCGCTTTTTTAGTGGAACTACTTATGACATCATCACTTTCCTCATTTGCATAAGACAAAAACGTTACTATCTCTAGAACGAACGAAGAGACTCCAAAAGGAGGAACGTCATTCTTCTTTATTTTGAAAAGCCTTTCAAATAAACAGCAATTATTTTTCACTTTACATGCACTTAAAGACGTTCCACCTTACCCACTGCCTAAATGTTTTCAGCAACGATTTTAACTATCATATCAGCATTGACGAATAAACCATTGGGTGAGCGAGGGAGCCCACAAATGACTGACTGTCGGACAGACCAACTGACTGACTGACTGACTGACTCACTCACTCACTCACTCACTCACTCACTCACTCACTGACTGTGACTAAATTGCCAAATGCATGTTGAGAAAGAGCGTGGACGTCACTTACCTAAATATTATTTTTTTTTTTAGCAAAAGCAGATTAATCAAACATTTTTCATTTTCAGATACTTCTCCTCGGCAAGCGTGTATTGTCCAGATTTTCAACAGGCCGCGTGATTGACTTTGTATCAAATGATGTTCAGCGAATGGAAGAGGCCTCTCTTTGGTTTTGTTCAATGATTATCTTCTTGCCCAAAACCGTGGCAGCAACGTTTTTGCTCTTATATTTGATTGGTTGGCAAGCCCTTATGGGAGTGATATTTTTGTGTTTTCTTGCACCATACTACGCCTTGATGTCCTCTTTTAGTGCTGCACTACGCCTGCGCACAGCAGCGGAATCTGACCAGCGAATTTCCTTGATGACAGAGGTAGTTTCTGGAATCCGCGCTATCAAGACACATGGGTGGGAGGACGAATACCGAGAGAAAATAGAAAGTACACGAAGGTAGGAAGACAAACATTTGTGATGCTGTTGCTTAAGTGTTTGTAAACAATTACCCTTGAAGTTTAAGCGTGATTTTAAGCAAGTAATTAAAGTAATGAATAAATATAATGGCTTTCCTATATTATAACGCGTGGAGTTGACTGAATTTAAGATAGTTTGACGTCGTCTCCGCTCATTATAATAAAGTTCAGTGCGAAGTCTAACGGCCTGTGCTTAGGGCTGAGCTATGAAGAAGGATCGCCGTGGAAGAAAGGTCTGTACCACCTGTACATACCGGATACATATTGACTTCAGTGAACACATGCCAAGGGTTCGGCAACCAGAGGTGAGCCCAGAAGTGCATCCTCAACTAAGAGATTTGTCCAATAAACCGCCTGGGCCTAATTCTTGACAAAGATGGCATTCTGTGAATTGGAGGACGACTACAAGCCAATATGTCAAACGTCGTAAAGTATGAAAGTGACTGACTCACTCACGTAAAGTATCCCGCAATACAGTGGAACCTCGATTTAACGAACCTGTATTTTACGAAGTCCTCGATATAACGAACGTACTCTACGTCCCGGCCAAAGCTACAGTAAAATGTATGGAATAGAACCTCGATATAACGAACCTCGATATAACGAATTCCTCGATATAACGAACATAATCCGGAAGCTCAAACGTAAAATCTACCTCGATATAACGAATTACAATGTCAACACGCGACAGAAGATAAACGCTGAACAGATCAACAGTCAGCAAATCCTTTAATCCTTATGGTAAAGAGACAGCAACCTTTCAGTCAACGGCTTATTACATGTCGTAGACATTGGTGTATAGTATTTCCACAGAAGTCATCTGTGTTACTAAGTACAAATCAATCATTAACTATGACCTCGATTTAACGAACATTTTGGTCGTTTTCCCTCAAATTCGTTATATCGAGGCTTTCGATATAACGAACACTCCATTTAACGAACAAATTTGGCCGGTCCCCAGCGACTTCGTTAAATCGAGGTTCCAATGTATTGCCGAAGAGATCGCAACTTGACAAAGCTGAAAATTCATCACTTCTTGTATTGTCACTTTCAATACAGCATCAGCGGCCAGGAGTCCATCAATAAAATATTGCGCTAAAATCAGCGCATCTTGATTTTAGATAAAGGGCACTTCTACCATAATACACGATGTCTAAAAAATCTTTAATTTATTTGTTGGAAACTAAGGGTAGCTCAACAGCAGAAGATGGCTAGCCTTCTAACAGATCAACTCGAGCAAGTGGGCCCATTAAGGAACAGCACAGTCGAGTTTTGGGGCCATCATGGTACATAAAGGAAGTACCAAAGGAGATGAACCTCTATGGAGCGCTCTTAACTTGCATAGCATCGTGTATTCCATCTAGGAACCGCAGCTTTATTAACCACAAATACCTTCTTAATTGGCTATCGGTTCTCTGTGTGTCACCGTGCACCAATCCCATAGTGAGAACAGACCAAAGTACCATTTCCTGGGCGTAAGGATTGCATTAGAGCGAACTACTAAAGAATTGCTGGGACTGTCAGGGTTATCCACCACAAGGAAAAAGATGGCGACAGGCACATTTGCCTATAATGCTTTGCGCTGGAAAACTCTAAAAGAGCATATAAAAACACAAAGAAAAATTGTAAGTCATTCAAACTCGACAAGAGCAATGCAGTAAGTATAGCAACGACTGCCGTTAAACCCTATCTTTCTATATACCCAGTGAGCTTATTTTTGGTTCGCAAGGTATTGTGGTAAAATGTACAGCCGCCATCTTTTTCTTACGGTAGATTGCAGAATTGTGGCAGACGATTAGACGAACGAATCCCTGAGAACCCTTATGGTCAAAGCGGAAATAATAGTCTTAGTAAACTGCCACCTTTTCAATATTGATGAAGCTGACATCTCCAGCCGGCGACACGTCAGTGACTAAACGAGGGCTTGTAATAATGTTAAAACTTCCTTTCTTGCCTGCTTACGTTTATTCATTATTCATGTAATATCATGTAGGCATTGGTAGAAGTAGAACAACTAGAGGCTTTCTCCGTCTTGTGTGAATTTCACAAAGTAATTATGTATGCTTCCTGAAGTTATGTTTTTGTAAAAGCTACAGATGACTCGCCATGCTTTGCTTATTTTTATAAATATTGCCAAACATCACAGTCTCCTCTTTTTCTTTCAGACGCGAGATAAACATCATCCGTACGAAGAGTGCCATTCTAGCAAGTCTTGCTGCCCTGGAGTACACTTCTGTACCAGTGGCCACCTTGGTGTCAGTCATTACTCTTGTGTTATCTGGTCAACCCCTCACACCAGCAAATGCTTTTATGCTCCTTGCTTTTCTGAATATGCTAAGAGAAGCCATTTGTTTTCACTTAGCCTACGGTTTCTTGGGAATACACGACGCATATGTTTCGCTAGGTAGAATTCAAGATTTTCTTTTGTCAGAAAATCTATCGACAGTCCCCGCTTCAATCGCTGAAGCAAACCGTTTAGAAAACACTGGTGAAACTGCGTTGAAAGATACTGGTACCCAGGGATTTCTATGTGTGTCGCATTTGACGTATAAAGGATTAAAAAGAAAAGATGAATTTATCTTGCAAGATATCGGATTAACTACAACTTCAGGAAGCTTGATAGTCGTGACTGGACCAGTTGGCAGTGGAAAATCAACTCTTCTCTCAGCAATCGCTGGTGAGATCTCTGACACAAGCGGAATAATAACCTGCCCAGAGAATATTGTCTATGTGCCACAAGTAGCTTGGGTCTTCTCTGGAACTCTAAGAGAAAACATTTTGTTTGGTCAACCATACGATGAACACAGGTATACCAGAACAATCAAGGCATGCACACTCATGGAAGATATCCAGCAGTTTCCCAATGGCGACCAAACAGTTGTTGGCGAACGAGGTGTCGTTCTGAGTGGAGGCCAGCGGGCAAGAGTAAGCTTAGCACGCGCAGTATATGTCGATGCGGATCTTTACTTGTTGGACGATCCTCTGAGTGCGGTAGATGTTAAAGTCGGCCAACAAATATTTGAGAAGTGTATCAAAGATCTACTAGGCAATAAAACACGACTGTTGATCACTCATCAAGAACAGCACATGAAAGAAGCTCACCAAGTGATTGTGTTGTGCAAAGGTCGTGTATTGGGAAAAGGTAAATTCACTGAGCTACAAGAAAAAGGCATTTTAAATCAAGCCGTTGACCCGCTCTACCAGAAGGTTCTAAAGGATAACAACCCAGAAAACAGTGCTGTTGAGGAGAATAAAGGGAAAGATGACAGAATGGTACCACTACCGAGTGACGCCAAGGGTTTGGAAATCTCTGTAGAAGATCGCACAATCGGAGTAGTGTCAACTAAGCTCTACTGGAACTACTTCAGAAGTGGAGTACCTCCCTTCGTGATCATCGCATTGTTTTGTTTTTGTCTAATTACGCAAGGCAAGTTGTTCTGATATCAAGGTCTTAAGAGTTCTTAAGCTAAGCTTCTCAACACGTAGTAACCATAGCCGTGGACGATTCCATGTGCGGGTACTACGAAATTTGCAGCTCTTGAATTTTTGAAGCAATCCATAAATTGTGGTTCTTCTAATCGTTAAAACTGTAACCTTGCATTGAGAAGGAAAGAACCGACATACTCAACTGACAACCATACGATTTTTTCAAAAAATTTGTGAAATGAACTTATCAAACTTTCGCTGGTTTCACAATTAAGTCTTTAAGTGTCTTTAAGTGGGTTAATACCAGGCAGTTCTTGTGGTTCTGCTTGATCCATTTTTGCAGTATAAATATAGTATTTCCTTACTTATACTTAGTTATGTTTGGGAGGAGCGGTGGCCTCGTGGTTAGTGCGCTCGACTCCGGAGCGAACTGTCCGGGTTCGAGCCCTGGCCGGGGACATTGTGTTGTGTTCTTGGGCAAGACACTTTACTCTCGCAGCGCTTCTCTCCACCCAGGTGTATACATGGGTACCGGCGAACTTATTGCTGGGGGTAACCTTACGATGGACCATCAACCCATCCAGGGAGGAGTAGGGTCGCTTCTCTCTACAGAAACTGGGATAAGCTCCGACCTGGGGGTCCACAGACTTTACTTTACCTACCTTACTATGCGATACCTATGACGACAGCAATAATCAATTGTTTCTTATATATGCGCTACTTTTTACCATATTTTAGTAATGATGTTGGCTCCTGATGTGTGGCTGTCGTTTTTTACCAAGAAACGTCAAACAGAACAGCAGGACAAGACAAACTTGACTATTTATGGCTGTCTTGTTGGGGCAGCTGTTGTATTTGCAATCATTCGTGCATATGGATTCCTTTTGGTTTGTGTAAGATGTTCTAAACGTCTTCATAACAAAATGGTCGTGGCTCTTTTACAAGCGCCTGTTCTGTTCTTTGATTCAAATCCCGCGGGAAGAATCCTTAATCGATTCTCCAAAGATGTGGGCTGTATGGACGAACTGTTACCACAAAGATTTCTGTTTTCAATACAGCTGGTATTGCTGTTGTTTACATCTGTCATTGTGCCATCTGTCGCAAATCCTTGGCTTCTGTTTGCTATTGTTCCTCTGACTGTGTTAGTTTTGTACATCTCAAAGTATTACTTGAAGACATCTAGAGAGCTCAAAAGATTAGAGTCCATAAGCCGCAGCCCAGTCTTCTCTCACATTTCGGAGACTCTGAATGGCCTGGACACGATTCGAACAAGAAGACGACAAAGAGAATTCGTAGACCAATTTAACAGGTATGTTGGGAAATAGGGAAAAAATTGAATTAAGCTTCTTCAAACTCGCCCAGAATGAGGCTGCACGGGCTCTAGTCACAGAAACATTGGTTTTATAGGTTTGATTAGTCTTGGTTTTTTAACGCAGTTTATTTCTTTTTGATTCCCCAAATCGGCCAAAATCGATCGAAAATAAGCGCCATATTCAGAGGCCCTAAACTCGAAAGTAAAGATTGTCATTGTAAACTAATTAATTGCACGTCGTATTTGTACTTCGTTTCCTGTGTATTTAAATTTATTAAAATGAGAGATCCGGCTCGATTTAATTGCAAATCATTTCACGAAATGATGAAAGCTAATGACACATGACAGCTACGTTTCAAATATAGGGTAGAGACGAGACAAGCCCATGTGAAAAGATTACAAACATCATTTACAAAAACGTCACTCAGTAATAAAAATAATGACAAAAATACATACCAAACAGTAATGGTTGCACAATAAAAGACCATTTATGGTCCAAATAAATAACTTAAAGAGCACGATACGATGTGACTTCCTCAAATAACATTTCACTGCATTTCAACAAGAAGCATCTAAGATATTAAACGTTCGCAGAAAAGTAAGTTGCGATGTGAATGTCTGGCCTACACAAGGTTCTTTTTGAGTCTAGATATATTAAAGTATCCGTTGCTTTTTGCTAAAGATATCAAGATATTCACAGCAAGTCATTTATTATGGTGATGGCCAGTGGTAAATGGCTTGGGGTTCGCATAGAGGTTATCACCTCTCTGTTAATTGGCATAGTGGCTCTAGCAGCAGTTTTGGCGTCTCAAGATGCCGGTAAGTATAATCATAATCACGCAGTTTTGTGTATTATGGTAGAGGAATCTTTTTGGGTCTTTTTAGTGTGTTAATGGAAAAAGTATGCTCACAAGAAAAACACGAGTTCTTAAACAAATCTGCCAGTGGTATCAGTGTCAGCCGAAAAAGTCATGTGTAACTTTATGGCTACCCATACCAACATCTCAGTAAAAGTTCATTCCAGGCCAAGAACTAAAGCATTATCAAACAGTCAAACACTAGGTTAAACAGAACGCTATTTCGCGGCTAAATGCGTCATATAAAGTGTTTT
>JAHPZR010033646.1:0-74427 GCA_019787425.1 Platygyra sinensis | reverse complement strand
AGAATCTTACGGTTTCGTCGCACAACTTAAGAAAAAAAACCATTACTTTGCTTTCCTTGTAGTTATTTTCTTCTGAGCCCAAATTCTATTGAACAATTAGTTTTAAGCTCGAGATTGTTGACGAAGATGCAGCCCGTGTCAGCTATCAAGCGATAGAAATCAAGAACGAATAATCTTTAGTATAAATCTGCAAGTCGTTTAATACTTTATCGCAATTTTTATTAACGAGCGCACAGAGCTAGGCTACTCACTATCCACAGTAGAATAGATTTTTGTCTAGTAGGTTCATCATAGAACTAGTACATTTATAAAAGACAAAGTACTGCATAACAAAATAAATGATACTTGATAGGTAGTTACCACAGTTAGTTGACTTTCACAAACCACACTCCGTCAGCTCCTTATGTTTTCACGCCATAAAATACATCTCTTCTCACAAATATCCCAATCCCGTAATACTGAAACATTTCAGTACTCGGCGGAATGCCGTATATTTTGTATGCCGCTTTCAAACGAGACAACAGTTTATGTTGTATGATAATGCAAATCACACCGTGACATATGCTAGGGTTGTACAATAAACACTTAATGACTGGTCACAAAGGAAACAGTGAGTTTTGTTTCCCGAGACCCTCAATGTTCCCTGAGGCGAAGCCGAGGGGAACATTGAGGTCGAGGGGAAACAAAACTCACTGTTTCCCGAGGGGCCAGTCATTAAGTGTTTTGTTATACCTCCCCACTCAAAAGTAGAAAAACAGGGGCACCCGACGATCAAATTAAGCAAAAAAGCCTCTGAGTGATATTTCTGGGCTCCTTGTAATGTTTAAAGACTGTTTAAAGAGTTCTTCTAATCAGCTAGAAAAATTTGATCTGTTCGGATTTCTTAGCTAAAGATTGAAGTGCCCGAAAATTTTAGGGAATCAGAATTTGCTAGCTGAACGTTACCTTCGAAGAACTTCTCTGCGAACTTTTTTCTTACCCGAAAATGCTAGGCGACCTTTTTAGAGCCAGAAATTTCAAAAATATCCCTTCCGAAAATCTAAGGGACTGTTTTTCCCTGCATTTCTCTGGTTGCGAATCTTTTAGGTGATGTCTTAGTAAGAAATCAGTAGCTTTTGGCAATGCATTATCCGAAAGTCTTAGAACGGGTAGACTCTCCCGAACAGATATTTCATCGAAGTTTCTCGTTGGGTGCCCCTGGAAAAAGCTTTGCATACAGGCTGGCTGCACTCGCAAAATTGTGCGGCTGCCAAAACCCTGCAAAACCAACCTGTCCTATCGAAAAATCACGATAACAGTCTTTTTCTTCGCAGCTAATAAAAAATATAGACAGTACTAAAGTTGCTTTGGCGTCTTCTAATGCTTAACTCAAGCATTTTGAGTTTGATTTGATCAGGAACAGCATATTTTGTTGTAAATTACACAAATACTTTCTTACCTGGCGACGGCGATCGACGAGCGAGTTGACGACCGTGGGCAACCCATTTTTTGCGCCAAACCAAAAGCTTGGAGACACAAAACGTTCATATTTCCCTTTGTTAATCTGCATGATATGTTTTTGCGACTATAAATCCCTTTTCTTTAATAATGAATGCCGTCTCTAATGAGAAACGTTGTCTACTTCAATGGCGGGGCTTTTTAACATCAGGCCGGCTGGCACACAAATTCCCCGCGGTTTCAAGGTGCACAACGTGATCACGTGCGAGTCTTAGTTTAAGTTGTTGTTTCCCTAGGGAGTTAGTGAGTTTTATTCGCACTGGGCGAGTAGCGAAATTCGCTGGTTTTTTCTTTCGTCTTTTCTCCAAATAAATATTTCTTCAACTTGCATTATATTTGGTTACTTTATTGTTGCCTTTTCTGTCCGACTAGTTGGATTTCCCTTTCGTAAACGGCCGCGGGTCAATAGCCCATTCGGCTTCGCCTCATGGGCTATTGACCCGTAGCCCGAAAGGGCTAAAGGCTGGCTAAAGGTATAATTGTTAAGTGAGCGCATGGGTTAGCTGGAATTCCCGCGCCAATCTCCGTTCCGCTCCGCATACTTCTGTCACGCATTCCCTGTAAATAAATATGCACGAAATTCGCTCGCACAAACATACCAATTTGGCTTGTTGGATAATAAATCTCTTATTAGACGTTTTGTTTTGTAGTATCGCTGAGAATTTTTACTCGTTGCTTGTATTTTGACTCGCCCTACGGGCTCGCTAAAATACAGCACAACTCGTAAATATACTCAGCAATACTACACAACTAAACGTCTAATAAGATTTATATACTCTGTAGTTCTTCCCAGAACCTCGCACTCAGGTCTGTTGTTTGAGGCTCAATTCAAACCTCTCGAAATGGTTTGTTACAAACTCAATCAAATTAAACTAAGAAAAGGAGACCAATCAGATAATCGCACACTGAGACAACCACTCTTTGCGCGCCCACAAGTTTAAAAATTTAAGTTGCAAATATTACTTAGGTGGCTTAAAACAGTTTTTTGGATTTTTTTCAAGACTTTTAGAACTAGGTGCGATTTTTCAGGTTTGGACCTGTATTGTTTTGAATAGCTGTGCTATGTTTTTAAGGTAACGCTCCACTGTACCTTTATTGTGTTTACGCCATAAATTAATAAGTAAATTTTCCAATTTAAGCAATTGGATAGAAGAAGCCTGAAAAAAAAAAAAAAAAAAAAAAAAAAAATCAGGGCTTCAACGGGATTCGAACCCGTGACCTCCGCGAAATACCGGTGCTATGCTCTACCAACTGAGCTCTGAAGCCACACATTGGAGCGAGGTCAATTTATTGACTTCACATTTTCCCGTGCAGCGTAGTGTTGTGACGCATATATGAAATAATTCATATTTGTACTGCGGTTGTAGATGTCTGTGAAGAGTGATCAATAGACATTTTTAACGAGAGTACCCAAGGTGCCTCCTTCTTGCGGATATCTTAGCTGAGTGAACGGTAAATCACTACATCACAACAACTACAGTAATTCTTAAAGAATGTATAATGTATTCAACAACTATTAACTTATCCCTTTTAAATTTTATAACCGTCTCTTTAGAAAGCGATATCATGATTTGCAATCGCCTCTTGGAAACACTAGTTACGTTTGGCGCCGCTGAGATTATTGAAAATTTGTGCTCAAAATCAAGAAAATGACATCTCCGCCTGAGGACATAAAATCTTCTGGGTGAGCATGCCCCAGACCCCCCGCGTAGCAACGATTGCCATTTCAATCCGGTCAGCAATACTACAGTAGAAACCCCGCTATAAAAAGATGCTGAAGCAGTTACGTCCCTGGCGAAGACGTTATTTGCTAGATCTAGGGACTTGAAACTAAATTTAAATTTAAATCGATTATGTGCACTTATAATGCATCAAATCATTTCGCTCGCACGCGATTGGTCTAAACACGTCACGTGACCGAATATTCCCCAGCTAAAACTGGGGAATATCCGAGATTATTATTCAACAAATTGTAACACTATCCAAATATGGTCATGATGCTCTCGATATCTGTCATCCGTAGGTAACAGATATCCGGCGATATACGTAGCTTCGTATGTGGGAAGAAAAAGTGAAGTGAAAAAATGTCGACACGAAAGGTTTAAAAATGTTACGAGCTTGGAAATCAATTTTGTTATCAATTTGTTGAATAATAAAACAATTATCCTGCTCAATCTCGCGGAATATCGTCTGATTTTAGCCGACTCGGCCTACGGCCTCGTTGGCCAAGTATCAGACGATATTCCGCGCGATTTCGCAGAATAATTGTTAAATATTTTCGCGCCAAATCGAGGCTGTTGTTCATACATAGGTCGTTTTGGACTTTAAGGGCATGACCCTGAGGTGCCCTCTGAAAACTGAGATATATTTCATTGTGTTTCAGCAGTCTGGTTGTTTCAAGTCTCAAATAAAATAAAGCTGTTTACCTTCAACAATGCGTTTTTATTTAAATGTCAATTCGATACTTTTAACAAAACCGAAGAGCCCACGATCAATGCTCAACAGAACATGGCCAAATGACCTTATGATTAAATTTATTCTTATTTGTTAGAGGGTCTAGAAAAATTGCCTCGTGTCAACACCAACTTAAATCTATTTATACCCGGCACTGCTGACTTCATCTTGCTGTAAACAGTTCTTAAATCGTTTTTTCTAATAAACAACGCTGCTGGCTGAATTCTTAAATTGATAAAATTAGGCTTGATATCATTGTTATTGTAAGAGTCTTACTACTTTTCCCCCAAAATCGCCCGGCGAAACTTTTTTTCAAAACAAATACTTTGAAAAGGATTACTTTCTGATTATCTTACCATATTTTAGGTAAGTCAGGTTCTAAGTTGGACGTTTTTGCTGTAAATCGAAACTAAACAAAATTGTTGGATTAACTTAAAAGATTACAGTCGGTTAAGAGTCTAGGAAAACACTCCTTCCCCAAGAGGCTTTTAGTCACAAAAGCAACTCTTGGAACGCCCTTCTCAAATAGAGTGGCCACTCAAAGGGTGATCATGGCGAGAGAGATGATATCGGTACTGGAAATGTTTGTAAGTAATTAGGTAATAGATAACGATTTGAAGATGACAATCCATAAAGTTATGGAAATTCAACTTGGGACCACCGAGAGGTCATCAACTTTCTAAACGTAACACCTCAATACGTTATATCATCAGTATGAAAACAAGCAAACAGAACCCACTTTAAGTTCATAGCGACAGCCGTGATGGCCACGTAAAATAATAACTGTTGTCGACGACTCAAGTTATAGTTAATCAACAGCAGTGCACGCGCGGATCCTTCATTGTTCATTATTATCCAGGAGAGCAGGTCCACTTGCATCACTCAGTAGCATGTCAAAGGAATCAAACTCGGCCACCTCTCCCTCCTTAAAAAACAGAATTTTGTCACAGTCTCTGATGGTGTTCAGACGATGAGCTATAGTGATAACTGTGGAATTCTTCAATTTCTCGCGTACTACACTCCAGATTGTTTGCTCTGTCTGTGGATCCACGTGTGCAGTGGGCTCATCCAATACGATAATCTTGTTTTGCTGTAACAGCACACGAGCCAAACAAATTAACTGCCGTTCTCCAACGCTGACATTTGCACCATGTTCCAGCAGCTCGTGATCCAGCTGTCCCTCTAGACGTTCTACCAAGTCTTTTAATTGCACATCGTCCAAAACTCGCCATAAATCTACATCTTGGAATCTCTCTACGAGATCGAGATTTTTTCTGAGTGACCCACCAAACAGAACAGGGCTTTGGCCAAGAACCGATATACATCTTCGTGCTTGTTGGAGGTTAATCTTCTTTATTTTTACACCATCGACCATTATCTCTCCATCAGCGTCAGGCATGCGTAGCAAAGCTGCCACAAAAGATGACTTGCCCGCACCTGTGCGACCAGCAACACCGATCTTTGCTCCTCCTTTAATGTTAAGATTGATTTTCTTTAACACTTGAGGTCCCCCCGGATAGTACGTCAATGATACGTCTTGGAAGGTGATATTTCCTTCACCCGGCCAGTCTTCAGGAGGGCGTCGTACTATTTTGTACCCGGGCTCAGGTTCCAACTTGGTATACGTCATAACTCGTTCCACTGACGTCATGAAATTCTCGACATCTGATGATTTTCTGACAGCGTATTGAGTTACGGCCGCCGTTTGGATCGCATAAGCAAGTGCAAGTCCAACGAAAGCTGTTCGAGAAGAGAAAATGTTTTATTCATACTGTTAGTATCAAGGGGCAGGGTGAAGAGACGTTAAGGTCACAGAGGAAACTGCTGGCTATCTCAGTCAGTTTTTTACAGAGAAAATGGGCCAATGATTTATGATAAATTTGTTATTTTGTGGTAAACAAGACCTGCTTAGCATGTTAAAAAAATGCTATTGCATCTAGCTGAGTAAATGCACTTGTGACAAAAGTTGGATCATCGTATTCACGGTATTCTGGTGCTCTACAATATTTCTGCTTTACCGTTTATCACTGTTTTTAACTTCAATATAATTAAAGGGAATCTCGGCTGTTGGCGCGAGTTGACGCTAAGTTGCTCCAAATAATGCCTCAATTTTTAATTTTACTAGACAAAGGAAACGTAATATTTAATAATAATAATAAACGCAAGAGATTTCGGCTTTTAAATTTCCCGCGCGCCGCCATCTTGGATTTGATGACGTCACTGCGTTGTCTCTATTGTTCGAAAGCTGAGGCTCTTGGGTTTGAAACAATAGGACAACGCAGTGACGTCATGAAATCCAAGATCGCCGCGCGAGAAATTTAAAAGCTGAAATCTCTTCCGTTCGTTATTATTATTATTATTAAATGTTACGTTTCCCTTGTCTAGTAAAGTTTGTAATAAAGGCATTATTTGAAGCGACTTAGCGTCAACTCGCGCCAACAGCCGAGATTCCCTTTACAGACTTCCAAAGACTCTCGACTAAGGGTGTAACAATACATAGAACTATCGATGAATCGCGCTGTTAATGCTGCGATAGCGATGGATCGATAGTGAAAATGAAATATAGATAACAATTGCGATAGTGTAGCGGACTATCGATAACTTCGATAGATTCTATACTTCTAACATGTTAACTTGTTTGGAAAATAGACACCTTTTTCCAGCCATATAAAGGTAAAAAAGAAACCTACAACAAACCACCTACTGCACCTAGCATTTTTAGCGTCTTGATTCTTGAACCAACAATAGGGTCACACCATCCATTGTGTTCCTCAGTATCTGTATTGACTACCACTTCTTAGATATTTCATTAAGTGTAAGGCATTAATTAGATACAGACATTCCTGAAAACTGTCACAATACTATTGCAATAGTACCTACACTATCACAATAATATCGCAATATAGAGTTAAAATGTCCTCAATAGTCACCCAGGTGCGGATCCAGGATTTTGAAATGGGGGGTGAATTTTTGTAATAATGTAATAGAACCAAAGCCTGGTTGAAGGATAAGAAAAAACAAAAAACAAAAAACAAAAAAAGGGGGAGGGGGGCTCAGAAAAAGGGGGGGGGGGTGAAAATTCACCCATTTCACCTCCCCTGGATCCGCGCCGGCCCTATTCTCGACGAAGATCTGAATAAGCAAGGACAAGTATGGCTTAGACAAAACTCTTTATATGGCGTATTTAGCCGCGAAATAGCGCTCTTTTTAACCTAGTGTTTGACTGTTTGAAAATGCTTTAGTTCTTGGCCTGGAACGAACTTTTACTGAGATGTTGGTACGGGTAGCCATAAAGTTACACATGACTTTTTCGACTGACATACCACTGGCAGATTTGTTTAAGAACTCATGTTTTTCTTTTGCGAGCATACTTTTTATATTTACACACTGAAAAGACCCAAAAGAATTCCTCTACCATAATACACAAAACTGCGTGATTATGATTATACTTACCGGCATCTTGAGACGCCAAAACTGCCGCTAGAGCCACTATGCCAATTAACAGAGAGGTAATAACCTCCATGCGAACCCCAAGCCATCTACCACTGGCCATCACCATAATAAATGACTTGTTGTGAATATCTTGATATCTTCAGGAAAAGCAACGGATACGTTAATATATCTAGACTCAAAAAGAACCTTGTGTAGGCCAGACATTCACATCGCAACTTACTTTTCTGCGAACGTTTAATATCTTAGATGCTTCTTGCTGAAATGCAGTGAAATGTTATTCGAGGAAGTCACATTGTATCGTGCTCTTTAAGTTATTTATTTAGACCATAAATGGTCTTTTATTGTGCAACCATTGCTGTTTGGTATGTATTTTTGTCATTATTTTTATTACTGAGTGACGTTTTTAGAAATGATGTTTATGTTTTCACATGGGCTTGTCTCGTGTCTACCTTATATTTGAAACGTAGCAGCTGTCATGACATGTGTCATTAGCCTTCATCATTTCGTGAAATGATTTGTAATTAAATCGAGACCTCTGATTAAAATAGCTTTAAATACACAAGAAGCGAAGTACAAATACGACGTGCAATTAATAAGTTTACAATGGCAATCTTCACTTTCGAGTTTAGGGGCCTCTGAATATGGCGCTTATTTTCGATCGATTTTGGCCGATTTGGGGAATCGAAAATAAATAAACTGCGTCAAAAAACCAAGATTGATCAAACTTAAACCAATGTTTCTGTGACTAGAGCCCGTGCGGCCTCATTCCGGGCGAGTATGAAGAAGTTTAATTCAATTTTTCCCTATTTCCCAACATACCTGTTAAATTGGTCCGCGAATTCTCTTTGTCGTCTTCTTGTTCGAATCGTATCCAGGCCATTCAGAGTCTCCGAAATGTGAGAGAAGACTGGGCTGCGGCTTATGGACTCTAATCTTTTTAGCTCTCTAGAAGTCTTCAAGTAATATTTTGAGATGTACAAGACTAACATAGTCAGCGGAACAATAGCAAACAGAAGCCAAGGATTTGCGACAGATGGCACAATGACGGATGTAAACAACAGTAATACCAGCTGGATTGAAAACAAAAATCTTTGTGGTAACAGTTCGTCCATACAGCCCACATCTTTGGAGAATCGATTAAGGATTCTTCCCGCGGGATTTGAATCAAAAAACAGAACAGGCGCTTGTAAAAGAGCCACGACCATTTTGTTATGAAGACGTTTAGAACATCTTAAACAAACCAAAAGGAATCCATATGCACGAATGATTGCAAATACAATAGCTGCCCCAACAAGACAGCCATAAATAGTCAGGTTTGTCTTGTCCTGCTGTTCTGTTTGACGTTTCTTGGTCAAAAACGACAGCCACACATTAGGAGCCAACATCATTACTAAAATGTGGTAAAAAGTAGCGCATATATAAGTAACAATTGATTATTTCTGCCGTCATAGTTATCGCATAACTAAGTAAGGTAGGTAAAGTAAAGTCTGTGGCCCCCCAGGTCGGAGCTTACCCCGCTTTCTGTGAAGCGACTAGGAGTATTTCTACTCCCCCATGGATGGGTTGATAGTCCATCGTAGGGTTACCCCCAGTATACACCTGCGCGGAGAGAAGCGCTGTGAGAGTAAAGTGTCTTGCCCAAGAACACAACACAATGTCCCCGACCAGGGCTCGAACCCGGACCGCTCGCTCCGGAGTCGAGCGCACTAACCATGGGGCCACCGCTCCTCCCACGCATAACTAAGTATAAGTAAGGAAATACTATATTTATACTGCAAAAACGGATCAGGCAGAACCACAAGACCTGCCTGGTATTAACCCAGTTAAAGACTTAATTGTGAGATCAGCGACAGTTTGATAAGTTCATTTCACAAATTTTCTGAAAAAATCGTATGGTTGTCAGTTGAGTATGTCGATTCTTTCCTTTTTAATGCAAGGTTACAGTTTTAACGATTAGGAGAACCACAATTTATGGGTTGCTTCAAAAATTCAAAACTTGTAAACTTCGTAGTAACCGCTTATGGACAGCTGCATGGAATCGTCCATGGCTGTGGTTACTACATTTTACCGGAGAGGCTTAGCTTTGGAACTCTTAAGACTTTGATATCAGAACAACGTACCTTGCGTGATTAGACATAAACAAACCAATGCGATGATCACGAAGGTAGGTACTCCACTTCTGAAGTAGTTCCAGTAGAGCTTAGCTGACACTACACCGATTGTGCGATCTTCTACAGAGATTTCCAAACCCTTGGCGTCACTCGGTAGTGGTACCATTCTGTCATCTTTTCCTTTATTCTCCTCAACAGCACTGTTTTCTGGGTTGTTATCATTTAGAACCTTCTGGTAGAGCGGGTCAACGGCTTGATTTAAAATGCCTTTTTCTTGTAGCTCAGTGAATTTACCTTTTCCCAATACACGACCTTTGTACAACACAATCACTTGATGAGCGTCTGTCATGTGCTGTTCTTGGTGAGTGGTCAACAGTCGTGTTTTAGTGCTTAATAGATCGTTGATGCACTTCTCAAATATTTGTTGGCCAACTTTAACATCTACCGCACTCAGAGGATCGTCCAACAAGTAAAGATCCGCATCGACATATACTGCGCGTGCTAAGCTTACTCTTGCCCGCTGGCCTCCACTCAGAACGACACCGCGTTCGCCAACAATTGTTTGGTCGCCATTAGGAAACTGGTGGATATCGTCCATGAGTGCGCATGCCTTGAGTATTCTGGTATACCTGTGTTCATGGTATGGTTGACCAAACAAAATGTTTTCACGTAGAGTTCCAGAGAAGACCCAAGCTACTTGTGGCACATAGACAATGGTCTCTGGGCAGGTTATTATTCCGCTTGTGTCAGAGATCTCACCAGCGATTGCTGAGAGAAGAGTAGATTTTCCACTACCAACTGGTCCAGTCACGACTGTCAAGCTTCCTGAAGTTGTAGTTAATGCGATATCTTGCAAGATAAATTCATCTTTTCTTTTAATCCTTTATACGTCAAATGTGACACACATAGAAATCCCTGTGTACCAGTATCTTTCGACGCAGTTTCACCAGTGTTTTCTAAACGCTTTGCTTCAGCGATTGAAGGGACTGTCGATAGGTTTTCTAACAAAAGAAAATCTTGAATTCTACCTAGCGAAACATATGCGTCGTGTATTCCCAAGAAACCGTAGGCTAAGTGAAAACAAATGGGAATTCTTAGCATATCCAGAAAAGCAAGGAGCATAAAAGCATTTACTGGTGTGAGGGGTTGACCAGATAACACAAGAGTAATGATTGACACTAAGGTGGCTACTGATACTGAAGTGTATTCCAGGGCAGCAAGACTTGCTAGAATGGCACTCTTCGTACGGATGATGTTTATCTCGCGTCTGAAAAAAAAAAAAGAGGAGACTGTGATGTTTGGCAATATTTATAAAAATAAGCAAAACATGGCGAGTCATCTATAGCTTTAAAAATAATATCTTCACGAAGCACATTTGTCCAGGATTGAACGCAAGTTGTTAATTAGTACTTCACATTTGGCAGGGTTATTTGACATTTTCATATTTAACGGAATTTTGTGTGTTTTGGTGACTTTTTACCATTGAGGACACTTTGTGATGCTTATCATCAGGAATTTGAATCTCATCAGCGTTCAATCGTGGATATATCTCACGAAGCATACATAATTACTTGGTAAATTCACAAAAGACGGAGAAACCCCTCAAATTTATATGACATAACTACATGAATAAACGTAAGCAGGCAAGAAAGGGATGTTTAAAGGGATGTTTAATCAATTCTTACTTTAATGATTATTAATATATAGATTTAGGCCAGCCTAAAAGCGGAGCTCCTTGGCCGGGTTGTTCAGTGCCCGATAGAGCTAATCCAAGAAAAGGTAAAATGTTGATTTGAGTTTTGTAACTTTGCGGTGAGGTTTTCTATTTACTGTTTGAGTTTCTGTTTTGAGTTTTTATAATCACCATATACTCAAAACAAAGAAGCAAAAAAGCATTTGTACATAAGAAAAAGTTACAATCCTGGGCTAGTGTTAACCGGCTTCCGAACAATCCCTCCTTGTTTTCAACAAGTTAACCTGACATGAGCCCGCGATCCATTCAAAAACCAGCACTTGGTCAGCGGTCAACTTCAAAAAAACGTGTGACTTCGATGAGCTGTCACTTTAGCCCGCGATATGGTCACGTGATACTGGTCAGCAGAGACCTTGTTTTGACAGCTGTCAATTGATCATAACATGGATGCCCAATATCAAAGAAGTACACGGTAAACCAAGGCTGCATGTCTCTGAGCCTTACCACGAGACGCCCCTCCTCCACCCCCAGAGTCTGTACGGACGGCGTTAGATCGCTCGTACGCTGACGTCATAACCAAATTTTCTCGGTTTGATGAGTTACCAATTTTTCTTAAGTATGGGGCTTCGCTGCGCGCTTCGCGCGCTAAAGCTCCGCTACAAGAACTCGTTTTTCAAGCTCTCCTCATCCTCTCTTTTCTTTTACAGCGCTGATTATATTACCGTGAACACCCAAAATATGTCTGGAATGTTTATTGTGTTGTAACCAATCACATGCGAGATCTTCACACCACAGAAACCACAGGCAACGAACCGTTTCCTATCGGCCACGGAACAAGTTATTTTTGTTTTGTTTAAGGATACAAACTGTCTTATTAGGAATTTAAAACACCGCTGTTCTCCAAGATCAGTGCTGAGGACCGCATCCAGGTCATCGTTCGAGTTTAGAAAGAAAAAATTTAGAAGCCAACGCGACGCGACGGCGACCAGCTTTCCATGTAACGACATCACATGAAGATAATAAAAAAATCAACAATCGTGATTAGCATAATCCTTGCTAATAATTTTTGTAGAACAAGGGTTGATTTGTGTGGGCTAACAATTGAACCCTCGAATTACTGTGCCGGCAGAAGTTCCTTGATCGCAAGATCGCAAACTGGAAAAACCGCCGAACAAATTTGCGATCAGGCGTAACTAATTATTCCGATTTCGATTGTTACAAAAAGTTTGAAAATTCGCGCGCCAAACCGTCGCGTGCGTCCGCCCGGCACATCGGCTTAATTTACTTCAAATTCGCTCAAACCTGTATTCTTCGCTATTATAGCACATACTGTAAACAGATGGGCAGGAAAAGTAATTGTTTACTTGTAAAAAGACTGAATGTTAAAACGAAGGTAATTTGTTCCGTGGTAATTTGTTCCGTGAGATATAGATAGGAAACCGTTCGTTGCTTGTGGTTTTCTGTGGTGTGAAGATCTCGCATGTGATTGGTTACAACACAATAAACATTCCAGACATATTTTAGGTGTTCACGGTAATATAATCAGCGCTGTAAATACCACTGTTTTGTTTTGAAAAGGAGAATCTAGTCACTGACGTGTTGGCTGGACATGTCTACTTCATCTAAGTGAAAAGGTGGCTGTTTACTAAGACTATTATTTCCGCTTTGACCATAAGGGTTCTCAGGGACTCGTTCGTCTAATCGTCTGCAATAATTCTGCAATTATAGCAACAACCATTGGCTGTCTCACTTCTAGAGTATGGAACAACTCAAAGCTGGCCACTAAAACCAAAATGACCGTCTATAACGTCTGTGTGATCAGCATTCCTGTATGGGAGTGAGTCCTGGACAACCTACTCGCGACAAGAGAAAAAGCTCAACGTATTCCAGTTGAGAAGCCTTAAAATTCTGGGTATCTCCCGGCAAGATCATGTTACAAACGCATGTACTATCTCGTGCCGGTCTCCTCAGCATGCGCTCTCTCTTAAGACGGAGCAGACTGCGTTGACTGGGCCATATTCGTTGAATGGAAGATGGTCGCATCCCGAAAGACATCCTGTACGGGTAGCCCGCTCAGGGCAAGAGCCCAATCGGCTATCCCCATCTGCACTTCAGACGTAGTCAAAATAGACCTTGTAGGTATCAAGATCAACACTGACTCCTGGGAGCAGCTGGCTGACAATCGGGTCAAATGGAGAGCCACTGTACATGAACACATCAAGGGCTCTGAGGATAGACGGCATGAGCTCACTGCTGAAATGCGTCGCATGCGCTCCGAATACACCGCCTTGCAAGAAGGCACGACCGTCACAAACACTTACCAGTGTAGTTTGTGCAGCAAACAATGCCTCTCCCAAATAGGGCTTTATAGTCACAAGAGACGTTCCAACAACACCATCACCACCTCCTAGCTCTTTTTAATCTTTTTATCTTGTGTTTTTTCTTAATTTTAATTTTTTTCTACTGGATGAAAACCCATGGTCAGTTTGACCGAAGGAGCCAATGATGATATCCCCGACAGTCCCAGCTATTCTTTAGTAGTTCCCTTTCATTCATTCCTTACGCACAGGAAATGGTACTTTGGTCTGTTTTGACTATCGGATTTGTTCACAGTGGCACATAAAGAACCGATAGGCATTTAAAATAAGGAATTTGTAGGTAACAAAGCTGCGGTTCCTAGATGGAGTACGCGAGGGCATGCAAATAAAGAGAACTCCATAGAGTTTCATCTCCTTTGGTCCTTCCTTTATGTACCATGGCCCCAAAAAGCCGACTGTGCTGTGCCTTAGTGGGCCCACTTGCTCAAGTTGATTTCTTAGAAGGCTAGCGATCTTCTGCTGTCGAGCTGCTACTCTCAGTTTGCAACAAATAAATTTAGCTTTTTGAGACATTATGTATGACGTTAGAAGTGCCCCTTGTCTAAAATTAAAATGCACTGATTTTAGCGTAATATTTTATTGATGGACTCCTGACCGCTGATGAAAGCGACAATACAACAAGTGACGAATCCTGAGCTCCGTAAGTCACCCACAACTGTATCCATGTACCAATTCGACCCTATTTGAATAGCAGATGAGCAATGATTAAAACTTCCCAAGTACAGTTTTTTTTTGTTTTTTAGTATAATGGAAAGAAACAGAAAAGGAAGTGATCTGCCAAAAAAGTGGGGGTCACCGAGCATCCAAGAGAAATATTCGCACACCAAGTTAACCCAAAGGTCATCAGCTCTATATTTTGTTGAGTTTCGACTCGGTGCGCACGCTTGAAGTACATGACGTGGCACGCGCGTGCCTAATGAATAGCATGCGCACTAGAGATGCGCAGTAGCAATCACGTTTAAGGTCATTCCACTGAAATAGAACCTACACTGAGATTTTCCTCAAACTTTTCCAATTGATTGTTTATATTATAGGAACTTAAATTTGGAAATAAAAATGAGGGGTCCCCATGTTCGTTTAGGAGCAACAGCACCTTGTTTATTCCATATAAATCCTTATAATAGCACCATGATTACAGTCACGAATGCTTGCTAAATTCAAGTTCCCGACGACTGTTTTTTGCTCAACACTGAGAATTGACCCATATTTATTTTACAGAGAGAAATTTATGACTCAATTCAAAACAACAGAAAATAATGATAGATCACCGCAGTCGTTTTCGAGAAAATGACGATTTACCTCTTTGGCGAGATCCAGCTGTTAAGAAAAAGCCGCCATTTTCTAATGCGTGCGCGCTAATCACGCGTAAAATTATGCGCAGTAGGGATGCGCAATGCAATACTGGGGAAGTCCACGCAAAAAATATATAAAACAAACATGACTTCCCTGTTCCGTAATATCGTCTGGATAAAGTTTACAAAATTGCTGGAAACTCGAAATGCAAGTGTTTTCGTTTGCACGGGACGCTGTTTTGGTAAAAGAAGAAATATTCAGGAAAGTCAGACTTACAGTGTAAAATAAATGCTGGTTTTCTCGCGTTTCCTCAGGTGATTTTTTTTAAAATTTGGCTCAGTTGTAACCACATACAAATCCTATAAAATACCCTATTTTTGTTAAAAATCTGTCAGAGCTAATCTAATATATTTAGAATAATGACAAATTACAGAATATTGGAAAAGCCGTCTGAACAACGCTGACTTTTTAACATTTGAAAATGTCAGGCAATATCATATCCATGATGTGGCCAAATATGAAAAATATTCACGCCGAAGGAAAGTTACAATATTCAGGAGTCTAGGCCAAAATGAGGAAAATGTTTGCTTGTGATTAGATGAGATGTTGCCATGGTAATGGCCTTAATCCAAAAATTGACAACCAAAACATAAGCCTTATTTCAACAGTACCCATGCTGGTAAATTTATACGGGGGAAAACTCTAAGGGAAATTAACTAAGTTTCGTTTTCTAACTCGCTTTCTCTAAGGACGATGTTCGTAATATAAACTCTGGGGAGCCACCTTAAACACGGAGCGATCCTATAAAAGGCAAGGACACACCCCCTTGAAGCACTTTGTTCTCCTTTCCTGTGCAATGGTGGAAAGCCAGAATAACGGTCGCATAACATAGAAGTCGTGGAGAAAAAGTGTTTTTTTTTCGTCACACCAACGGAATCATTTACGTAGAATAATATAAGGTAAATAATAAAAATACAGTGAAAATAAAACTTATATTAACACTTTAGATGATGGCTACGATTAATTATCTTCGTCGCTGCACGCGCAACATTCAAATTTCGCCGCTAACTAAAATAACAAAGCTGATACCTGGTAGCTATCTGTTTCCATTTATCCCAGCATGCTGAGAACGAAATGATATCTGGTAAGGGGTGATTTTGATTAGCCTGTGAACACAGACAGTTTTTGGTGGGATACTTCAAATTATTCAGGTTTAAGAGTGTTATGATGATGCAAACAAAATGCAAATTGAACAACACTGGAGTTATTCCTCAAACTGTTCCATATTCAGAGCAAAGAAATTGGAAACAATAAGTACTACGAAGAAACAACAGAACTTGAAAAATGATAAAGTGAGATTTCGCCTGAATATTGCCGTTAGAAAGGATATGGAAGACTCAAGGCTGAATGCCACAAAACAACTGATTACGTTCGTAGAAGGTCGACTGAATTTTATCTGCAAGAGTACAACAGCAGCTAATATTGACTTTACGGAATCTCTTTTAGATAACTGGGTGATCCGAAGAATAATCATATTATCGTAGATAAAATATATTACCTTCGCAGTCTGTTTGTATTTTTTTACGAATTTTAGTTTTCAAATTTATTTCTCAACCGCAGAAAACCGGCAGAAAAACAGAATCCTGTGGCAACTTGCTAAAATTAGACTTGAGTGACTGAACCAATCAAATGGCAGCATTGGTTGTCCGTTGGGATTTGTGATTGGGGACCTTACGCATATACGACGGCGACGCTGATTTCCGTTTCGTAAACGGTCGATGCCATCATTGGTAACCAAGCCTTTCAGAATGAACGATGCCATATCTGCTTTAGTTTAGGCCTGGACAAGGTAGAAACTGGTTATAATTTGTTGATGGAGTAAAATGCATTCACCAAATGCTTAATTGTTCATATTCACACTGGTTTGCTTGCGGTTAGCTCCTATTTGATGTTTGGAGCAACTCTCTTATTAATGTTTAAGAATGTCACGTTTTACACTTAAATTTTGGGAAAATTTGGCGGATAGACCTGGTAGTGTGGTGGTATAAGAGGGATGTCAGGAAGCAGATGTTCCGGGTTCGATACTAGGTGGTTACTTGCAAATTTTCCTTTTTCTTTAATTTAGTAGAGAAAAATTCGTTCACAATTAAAAAATTTTCCAAGTGTCGCGAAAATGGCATCGACCGTTTACGAAACGGAAAGCTGCGACGGCGGCGGCGAGGACGACGCCTAGTAAAAATGTGTTTCTATTTTACCTTGAAATTTCTCATTAATTTAGATCTAATCTGTGTATTTGTCGGTATTAAAACCTGGCCCTGCTGAAAATGCTACGAATGCGTTCAGTGGTTCCACGTAGAAATACGAAAAACTGCCCGCTGTGGTCCACGTTCTCCAAACAACGCAGAAATTGGTCATTTCACATTGCTGTTTTGCAAAGGACGGCAAAGAAATGTACCAAGAATTATAACGCACGTGCATAGCTATTGTTTTGCTCTTCAAACCTATTGTTTGGTGACGTTCTCGTTGCCGTTGCCGCCGTGTTTTGCGTAAGGTCTCTATTGACAGACTGAACACCTCAGCATCGTTATATCGGATCGCGCCCATTGCTACTGCGCATCTGTACTGCACATGCGATTCATTAGGCACGCGCGTGCCACGTCATGTATTTCATGCGCTCGCACCGAGTCGAAACGCAACAAAATGTAGAGCTAATGACCTTTGTGTTAACTTGGTGTGCGAATATATTTTTTGGATGCTCGTGACCCCCACATTCTTTGCGGCAGATCACTTCCTTTTCTGATTCTTTCCATTATACTAAAAAAACAAAAAAAATCTGTATGTGGGAAGTTTTAACTATTTTTCATGTACTATTAAACTAGGGTCGAATTGGTACATGGATACGGGTGTGCGTGACTTGGAAGTTGCATTTTTTTAAGACTAATTCTACCTGACTTAATGACATGTAGCAAAGATCTATCAAATAAGCCTATTTATCTTTTTTTCGGCTCGTGAGCGGGCGGAATTCAACAAATCCTGCAATCTGATTGGTTCCTGGAGCGGGCGGAATTCTCTCATACGGACCGCTACCGCGGGCGGAATCCATCGTGTTGATCTATTTTCGTGAATGAATTAGCGGTTATCGTCAATCTTTCGCCCTTTTTTCACTTCCAAAGACGATTAATTAACGCAAGTTTACCTCTATTCACCTTTAGATGGCAAGGAAAGTTACTGTAAGTAAATTCAATTGAAGTTTTTGAAGCTGTGAGAGTTTGTTTGGTTGTTTGTTGCTCGGCGCTGTAATGGCGCGTAATCCTGTGTGTCTCTTTGTACAATTTTAAGTAAAAACTGAGTCAATTTCAGTCGAGTTTCCCTCTCTAATCGTTGCTGTACTTCATAGAATTGCTGTGGAATACACTTGACGAATTTTGTCGTTATCTGCTACTCAATTTAGGGTAGAAAAGTCTAATTCAGTCGAGTGATTCGCAATGATCGACAAAAACTGTTTTTGTAGTACAACTTCAAACTTTGGACAAAAATTCACACCTGGAAAACAATTTTGGAGACCTTAACTAGGGAACTAAATGCACTAGCATAAAGTAGTTCGAAAAAATTATGTTCTTTAATACATCTTTCTTCGTATAGTATCTGATTTACTCGTTCTTTCGCTCGTTAGATTTTTTGCGAATGGTTTGTAGACGGTGCGTAAGCCGATTCAATGGCAAAGTTGCGTAAACAGACGCACTTGTAAGCCAGTTTACGTCAAGAAAAAAAAAGATAAAAATGTTATTGGCCGGCTTAGGGTCGGTCCGTATAGGGAAAAACTGTGACCTCGGGCTTGAAAATGCTGCCCTCGGCCTGCGGCCTCGGGCAGCATTTTCAAGACCTCGGTCACAGTTTTTCCCTATACGGACCTCCCAGCCGGCCAATAACATATATATATGCTGTGTTAAACACACATAACTTAGATTTGATTCTTCAACTTCAATATATGCCAATAGTAATGAATCCGGCCAGAATCGCCTCGAGTAATTGGAAATCCTAGAAATGCTATGGTCTTCAAAACAAGTTCGGTGACCCCCGATTTTTTTTACGTTTTTAATCTAGGCTTATCGTTTTCTACCTGCAGTCAAAGTTCTAAAAAAATCTGTACGTGGGACGATTTGGGCGCGAACGTCCTTAAACTGAGAGGGTAATTGTTTACAAATATTTAAACAGCAGCATACAAATGTTTGTCTTCCTACCTTCGCGTATTTTCTATTTTCTCTCGGTATTGGTCCTCCCACCCATGTGTCTTTATGGCGCGGATTCCAGAAACTACCTCTGTCATCAAGGAAATTCGCTGGTCAGATTCCGCTGCTGTGCGCAGGCGTAGTGCAGCACTAAAAGAGGACATCAAGGCGTAGTATGGTGCAAGAAAACACAAAAATATCACTCCCATAAGGGCTTGCCAACCAATCAAATACAACAGCAAAAACGTTGCTACCACGGTTTTAGGCAGGGAGGTAATTATTGTGCAAAACCAAAAAGGGGCCTCTTCCATTCGCTGAACATCATTTGATACAAGGTCAATCACGCGGCCTGTTGAAAATCTGGATAATACATCCTTGCCGAGAAGAAGTATCTGAAAAAAGAAAAAAGTTTGATTTGCTTTTGCTGAAAAACAATTTAGGTAACTGACGTCCGCATTCACCCATTCATTCTCAACATGCATTCGGCAATTTAGTCACGGTCAGTGAGTGAGTCAGACGGTCAGTCAGTCAGTCAATTAGTCAGTCAGTCAGTCAGTCAGTCAGTCAATTAGCTGGTCTGTCAATCAGTCAGTCACGTAGTTAATCAGTCATTAGCGGGATTACTCTCTCACCCAATGGTTTTTTGATCAATTCTGATATAATAGCTAATGTAGTAACCGAAAACATTAAGGCAGTTATTAATATGGAACGTGTTAACTTAAAGAGCATGTAAAGTGGAATATCTTCGTTCGTTCTAGAGATAGTTACGTTTGTGTATTATGCAAATGAGGAAAGTGATGATGTCATAAACAGTTCCACTGAAAAACAGTGCAACATGGAATCAAAACTACCTCTAGAAATATTAAAGTAGTGTTCCTTAAGGTGATTCCTCATAAACAAAAGTTACCGATAAATTATTTTGAAACTTTCCCTGAATATTCTCTATAAAGCACTGTTCAGGCGAAAAATCCAATAAAAGTGATAGGTCACCATTCTCGTTTAAGAGATGTGATGGGCCAATCTACCCCATTTGTGCCTGTACTCGTGCTAATCACGCGCGTTATTCATCGGTCCAAGTTACATTTTGCGGTAGCTCGGAGCATAGTTTATTTAAGTAATTCTTGGGAAAAAAACTTGACAGGTAGAAAGTGTCAAGCATAATTATAGAACAATATTATATAAATCTGTGAAAACATCAAACTGTTCAAAACGACGTGGACGTAAAGCGTTCGTAGAGTCGTTATTTTCGCGGTCATAATTTGCATCACAGAGTAACGGTTTCGTGCACGCTTTCGCCTATATTGTTTTTTCCTTCCGATAAAATTTTTTAGTTTTTCTTTAAATTAAGGAGGATAGTATGTACACTGTTATTATGCAATAAAAAATATAGGTCACCATGCTCGTTTAAAAGAAAACGAGCATTTATTTCGCCATCTAGCTTAGCTTTAGGGAAATTCCTTTTGTTGTTTACTTGCATGCACTAATTTGCGCGCGCTCATGACTCAAAAATCGTGCGCAGTAGGGATGCTCAATGCAATATTGAGGAATCACCTTAACCTCATTCTCGTCCCCAGAGCCCACGATTTTCTGGCTTGCGGCAGGAATCGAGAGCTCTGGGAGCAACCATTTCAGGCATGCGCCATAGATGCAGATTGCGTGAAACCGGATGGGCAGAATTCGGTTATTCCTTTGTTATTTCAAAATGGTTGCTCCCAGAGCTCTCGTTTTCCGACCGCTGGTCAAGGGGAACGAGGCTCTGGGAACGAGATTACCTTAACCTCCTTGGCATCAGCAAAGAAACAAAATAAAGCAGTACGAAATTAGACAGGTACAAGTCTCTCCTATTGAGCTCACCTTTCGGTAAACTAGACCTTTTATGGCGCTACTGATTCTAATGCCCTGCAGTTCACATTGGTAGGAAAATTGATGCATAGCAAAGCAGCCAACCAAAGCATTAATACCCATGGCCACTGCTAATGCGCAACCGTAGAGAAGATTATTTTCTTGTTGTTCGTCCGAAATTAGTATGGTCATGAGATATCCGAGAAACAATGGTGCAAGAAGGCAGTAAATCACGTACAAAAGACCAGTAAAAACGACAGTGAGGACTTCCTTGATAGAGAGCATCATAAAGATGCTTTTCCAGAGTTTTGGATTTTTCTCTTTTCCTTTGGAATTTGTTATCTCGTCGTTCCATTTTGTTTGGAGACGTTCTGTTACTGAAGAGGTTGTGTCCTCGTCTGAAAGAGGTAAAAAGTCTTTTTCATCCAAGGCTCGTTCGCTGCCTGTCTTGAATACACTGTTCATCCATTGAAAGAGAAGAACGGACACAAAGCTGACTTTTTCTGTGTGGTCACCGTTGGGGATCTTCTTGTAACCATTAGTTGCCATGACTCTTGATCAACAATCTAATAACAATATATTCACACACAGATGTTACACTCACAACATGAAGTACCCATCTGAGAAATAGATTTCAGAACAATGACAAAACAATTACTACGCAATAGTAGACGATGTAATGAAAACTAGTTAATAAAAAATCGGAATCTCAGGTTGCGGTTATCGCTGCACATCGGAGTGACCAAAGAGGTTACAGCAGCATACTGTTGCAAATCCAAGATTCTAACTGATAATTAAAAGAAATCGTCACTTTGCTGTTATCTCGAAATGGCTCAATTTAATTATGATTAGATACTGTATTATTTTTGTATGGCCTTGTAATCACCATCTGTTTCCAGGAAAATAAGAAAAATATCATGGGTGACAAATTAATCCTTTCTTTTGGCGCTAGCCTGCAGAACAGGCGTAATTTTTTGCTTATTTCTGGCGAACAGAGGCTAAAGCGAGGCGAGCGCGAAGCGCGAGTTGCGTGCGAGGGGAGGATCCTCCCCTCGCACGGAACTCGGGCTCGCCTCGCTTTCGCCTCTGTTCCCGAAATACGCAAAAACTTACGCCTGTTCTGCAGGCTATTTTGGCGCGAAAATTAGCGTTAATTCAAAAATTACAAAATTTGCCATGGCAACATCTCTTGTATGTCGATTAGCGCCAAGATGGTGTCTAGATAAGACGGTGACCATTGAAGAAGTTACGGAATCAAAAGAAGCAGCAGAAAACTTAGATACGCGAAAGAGCAGAATTAGGGCGCGCTCGTTTGGGATATTCCGGAATATATTCTGGCTATTCTGTTCCTCGGAGCAGAATAGCCGGAATAGAAATCCAGGTTTTCCGGAATGAGAATAGCTCCCAAACAAACGCTTACTCGCATTATTCCAATTATTCTTATTCCGGATTGATCCCAAACGAACGCCAGAGTGAGAGTTTTTGAGAAGTGGTATGACGAGAAAAACCTGGAAATGATTCTTCTTGAGCAGTTGGATAAAGTACTTGGGCGGTTTTACGCCTCCGTTGATGGCAAACAAATCCACTTTAACCAGACAATCAGTCGAGTTCCCTTCAGCCGATAATCCGGTCCACTGCAGCGGTGAGCAGTGGCCACGTCTACAATTTCCACAACTGTGATGTAGTGATAAACCAAGGACATGCCGGACAGGCTAACACTTCATGCACAACAAACGGTGATGTATAATTTGTCCTCAACCATGCTCCTTGCCAGCTCTGAAGGTTTTTCAATTTATTGCATTTTTGCTTGTCTTTCATTTAAACAAGTTTTTTTTAGACCCAAGAGACTCTCTTGTTAGACCATAGAGTAAATTTTTGGTGATAATTTCACTTCAAAACAAACTGCCAAAATTTTATACGGCCTCATGCAATTTTAGTTTTAACGCATTTCAACGGGAGACGTTGCCATTTCATTCATCAGTTAATGACGAATTTGAGCCAATCATTTAAACAAAGGTTTTACAGTTGGCTTAATTTTGAAACATTATGAACAAGCAAAAAGAATTCGAAAGGAACAGTTTTTTGTGAAGACTAAACTAAAACTATATTCTTCTTAATATTCTCGGTTTTTGATTAAATAAACCAGCAAACAAATTTAAGGTTGTGAGCGTAATTTGTCACCCGTGATATTAAAAAGTAATCAAATGGTTTCCTCGTGAAATTAGGAAATGGAAATTATTGAAATTTTGACAAACTGCAAGTGAAATCAGGCTCGGGAGATTATTAGAATTTTGACAAAACACAAGTGAAATTTTTCCTAATTTAACGAGGAAGCCATTTGATTAACCCATTTAGTCACCCTTTGTATATGCATTTCGGACTTGATATTAATTTTTTACCTAGTCAGCCGTTCAACTTTCATCGTGTTCATCGGTTGGTCTTGTTTCCGGGCGCTTCGTATCTCTTTCTTGGCAAAATCAGCTCTAAGATTTATGTTCCTTGCAGATTTTCCATCTTAATTCTCCAACAGTGTCGTCTACTTTATTGAATTCCGAATCTCTGAAATCTCTAATTGCACCGGGTTCATGCACTGAATAACGGCTCCTAGCCAGTAGACCTGTGTTTGACCATATATGGAAAATGAATGCAGCAAGTCTCGCTTAGGACGCTTACCATTCGACCCAAAATTTCGAAATTTTTGAAACGGGGACAAATGGTACGGAAATTTCCTTGGAAAAGTACCGATAAGCGAACCATTCAACCGAAAATTCCGGAAGAAAAATTTTTCGAAAATTTGAGTATACCTCACGAGGTTGTCCTCTTTTTCCGAGTTTATGCAAATTCCCAATTTTCTACTCAGCGCTAGCTAGTTCTTTTGGCCGCGATCACAGAGAGTTGGACATCTCACGCAAGGATGACGGCGACGCGCATTCGATAAAAGAAACACTTTAGAACCTTTCTGCTTATATGTCGATAAATACTAGCTACAGCTAAATTTGCGAAGAAAGCGTTTTATAAAAATAATGCCCCTGTGGTGTACTTGTTTGTTTTGCATAGGTTGGCTGGGAAATGTACAAAGATTTACAACGCGTGCAGAACCATTGTACGACTCATTAAACCCCTTGTTTTGCAACGTTTTTGCTGCCGTTGTGGTTTGTGCAAGATCTCTGCTGTTGTGGTCTATAAAAAGTCACGATGTCGACTTATTAGTGTTCTGTTTTGCTACTATATTTGTGATGTAAACCAAGAAGTACGGTGGTTCAAAAGGACCGACACAAACAAAAAGAGAAAACGCAAACAAAAAAGAACATCACCAAACAAAAAATGAAAACGCAAGCAAAAATAGTACAACGCAAATAAAAAACCACAACACAAACAAAACAGCAAAATGCAAAGAATAAAGCACGACTAAACAAAAACACAATTGCGTTGTGCTTTTTGTTGTTTTTGTATTTTTGTTTGCGTTTTGCTTTTTAATTTTTTATTTCCTTTTTTTCTTTGGTGATGTGTTCTTTTTTGTTTGCGTTTTCTTTTTTTGTTTGATGTGTTCTTTTTTGTTTTCGTTTTTTTTTTGTTTGGTGATATGTTCTTTTTTGTTTGTGTTGGCTCTTTGGGCCACCGTTAAAGTCATTGAAAAATTCCAAGCGAACAATTATCGTCTTCCACACTGAAAAAAGACTACCATTTGTTCATGGAAATTTCCGGAAATTCACCCCCCCCCTCCCCCCCCGCCTCGGAATGTTTTGTCAAATAGTAAGCGCCCTTAGTCTAAAGTTTTTTTTTTCCCAAAAGGTTCTGTCGGAGAAAATAGCAAATTAAAGCAGCAAATTTGTTTGGCTTTTTATCTCAAAATACAGCAAATAACTGGCAATGCCATCCTGGAAACAGCAAAAAGCTATAAAATGTCAAGCACGGAAGACTTAATCCAAAGCCGCAAAGGTACAAAGAAAGCGACAGAATGAAGTAGGAGAGCAACAAACAGTTCATGAGACGACCCAAAAACCAACACGTGCATTATCGTTACCGTTCAGTTGTTGAACACAGATTATCAGTGATTATCAGTGTAAAATTGAGCTTAACATGCCGGAAAAGTTCCTTATGTGATGACATCAGACAAGCAAAATCCCCACTAAGCCTCCTCGTTTGATAATGCAAAAGAATACTCACCTGAAAACAACACGAAAGCAATGAAGGTTTGAGAAAATGTTGCGCAAACGATTCTTAGTGGTGAATTTTGAGCATATTATAATTTCGCGCATAACTGAGACCAATCATGTCTTCACTCTTGTCCTTTTGTGATGTTTCAGTAAACTCGATCGATTGTGCGCAACATGCACAGTTTAATCTGTAGTCTTGATGATGACAGCTGATGATGACAGACATGACTGGTCTCAGTTATTCTCTTTTTTCCAATTCCCCGTAATGCACTCTGTTTGTCCCCCAAGTTTTGCATAAACTATTGTTGCGAAATACTCTTGGGAATATGAGGACCTCCCAAGAGCATTTCACAACAATAATATATGCAAAAATTTGGGGGGCAAACAAAGTGCATTAAGGTCGGCACACACGATGGGACTAGTCCCTGCGACTAGTCGCAGGGACCAGTCGCATCGTGTGAACTGGCCATTTTTGTTTCAAAATCTAGTCGCAGGGACCAACCTGCGACTAGTCCCACGAATTCAACCCAATTTGAATTCGTGGGACAAAATGGGCAGTTCACACGATGCGACTAGTCCCTGCGATTTGTTGCAGGGACTATAGTCGCAGGGACTAGTCGCAGGGACTAGTCGCAGGGACTAGTCGCAGGGACTAGTCCCATCGTTTTGTACCGACCTTTAAGGGGAATTGGAAAATAGAGAATGCGCGATATTATAACATGCTCAAAAATTCATCACCAAACCTCGTTTGCGTAACATTTTCTTCATTAATCTCATTTTGTTTTGCACGTAAAAGGCAGAGGAATAACTCGAAAACCGCAAGGTTCATTTAATCCTCCTGACTCAACTTTATACATATCTATTACTTAAGTTACTGTAGTTTTTTGTCACTTGTTAAGAGTGAATAAAGCATTGTTGTTATTGTTGCGTACTGCACATATAAACTCTTGCCTCACTTGACACTAACAAGCAGTATAATTTTCAGCAACGACAACTTTTCGTTTTGTCACGTTTTTGTGTCTACTGCGCATAGGCAGGTAGACACTAAGACGGAAAAAAAGTTTGTTAACTTGTCGATATGCAGTCGCTAATCAAGGGATCCGTGATGCCGAAGAGAGTCGGTCAGGCCAATTCCGACCAATCACGAAAGACTCACGTGCGTTAGAGTGTGTGGGTTCTGTAAGCTCGTGTTTTCGACAAGGTCGATCGACTATTGTTTAGTCCGTGCGTGTTTTCGACAAGATCCACTGTTTTTTTTTTTGCAAGCTCGAGTATTCATCAGTCCGTGCGTGTTTTCGACAAGCTCCATTGTGCCCCCAGGATTGTGTTCAGTGCAGAGTGCGTGGTTTTCTGGTAAGTTTTGTCCTATAAACTTCTGCTCTAAAAGCTGGAGGAACAAGTCTTAGACATTCCGGGTTGATACTTGTTTTACGGTCCGTTGGAAATCGTTGCAAAATGACCTTCCTTTGCGCAGCACCAATGATGGTTTGTGCAGTACCCAGCGTTTAGAAAAAGTGTCAAAATCGAAATCTTTGCTTGTTGTTTGCAAAATTAGACCCGCTTTGGTCACAAATCGACCCACTTTGGGCACAGATCAACCCACTTTGGTCACAAAGTCAGCCTGAACTATCACGGTTACAGGATCAAAATACTAAACCGAGCTCTCCATTCAAGCGATTCACGACGATGCCATTCACTACGTACATGGACACCTTTCCAGAACTAGGTCTACATTGTGCTTTCGCCAGCTTGGTTAATTAAGCGACTTTACAATTTATTTGTCTCTAAAAATCTCATCCACCCTTGGGAAGTTGGGCTAAAAATGTGGTTGTTGTATGTTGTGTTCAAATGAAATCTTGTTCAGTTATGTAAATGCAGTTCATGGTGAGCTTATGCACCGATATGTTTCGTTTGTTTCAGACCAGCTTGTTTTTGAACAATTTATTTTTAAGAAAACATCTATACTATCAGTTTCTTGTGTAATTTCGAGTTGTGGGAAATCATGCTCAACGTGTGAAATGTTTACATCGAGTGGATGTAAATATCGATTGCAGAACATTAAATCGAGGGACAGGGAACCTTCTAGGATTACTGAAAGGAAAATTTTTAAGTCCATGAACAAAAGAACCGGTAGAAAAAGAATAAAATTAGCTCTCCGTAATTTCACTCCACCGTCATTCAGATTGAGAAGCATAGCTACTCATAGAATACTCTGCTTGTTTTGTTTCACAGTGTAATGATTGATATAGCACAACAAAAATACATGTTCGTACCAATACATTTTCCTATCATTTCTTCACCCTGTAATTTCTTTTTTATTCCAATATTCTAAGAACTTTTAACCCAACAGATCCCTTGCTGCTCAGTTCCCTTCGCATATGGTGGGGGTAATTCAGCCCCCTGAACTTGATTATTTATGATGAGCTCTTACCATCCCTTCCCTACACATCTAGTCAATATCGCAGTAGACACATGAACGCATTACGTACCTATTTTTCTAAAATGTAGACAAGGGATAACTGAAAAAACTGAAAACTGCCTCGCCTTTCTGACCTGCTTTATTCAATTCAAAAAGTGAACAACGCGCTAAAAATTTTCTCTCCGTCTTAGCCATCGCTTCCTTTGGATAAAACTGAAATGTTCATATCATCCAATAGATTAAATTAAACTGACGCGCCTCGTTTCTTATTCATTATGAACTCGTATCCAGTGTAAACTCCTGGAATAATTCGATCATTAGAAAACGCCAGTCCAGCTAGTTTCTATTGGCTTACCAGAGTGACGAGCTCGAGATTTCTTTGGGCAAATAGTCAACGAGGCGTGTTTCATTAGCCATCAAGGCAACGCAAAACCCACAACTTTGTTTATTTTTAGGCCTAAAATAAAAAAAAAAATTCAGTTTTTCTGAAATATTCTGCTCTTTTATTTTACTCAGCGTTTGTTTTTCCATGCCTTTTGCTATGCTTCAGTGATTTATGCCACGCGATAATGCATTTTCTAAAAGCTGCAGTTTGATAAACGCGCGCAATAAATTCTCTCGGCAAATATTTTTCCGCTGGGTTGATCTACAGTCTGCAATTAATGTTCACCCCAGGAGAGGCCATTAGAAAATATTCTGTGGAGTAGTTTTTGCTTAAATTAGGAAAAAATGGAAATTTAAAAATTGGAAAAATTGCCCTCCACTTTTTTTTTTTTTTACAATTTTGCATATGCATTCCGCATCCGCTGTTGAATAATTCTTTGCATTAAAAAAGTAGTGTCACTCAGAACAGTTTTTGAGATATTAGCTCCGTGGATGAGGAATTTTTAAATCGCGTTGTACGCGCAAATTAAAATCTGGACTTTGCAAGATCCTACTTTGCGCGCGCGTGAAGGCAGTCGGCAGCTCAGTAAAGCCCGCAATTCCACGCGAATAAACGTGAACACCCTTGAACCGTGTTTTCTCTTTGCTGTTGTCGTTAGCAGCATAAGCCGTAGAAGAAGAGTACCATAAACGCCCGATGGTGAGGCTGACCTAGTAAACAGAACGAATAGAACTTGAAGAGTATTTTTTCCCTGTTGTTTTTTAGATTGATAGCCGGCGCATGGCCGGCGCGATATCGATCGCAAAATTAAAGTTATAATTTTTGTTTAAGATCCGGCAGAGTGGTTTAAAAGAATGTTTTTTTCATTTGAAATTACCTAATGGATGGATGTCTTTGAAGGTAACAATAAGGAATGTCGCAGACAGCTCACTAAAACGGGCGGAAACAAATTAAAATTTTACGAAGTAGGCCTCGCCCTACAGGCTCTATTTCCAGCCGTTTTGTGAGCCTGCGTTCCTTGCCCCAGGGCTGGAGGATCGCGGATCACTGGTCTACCCATTGTATTTTCAGACCAATCACAGCCAAGCCTTCTTGAATCGATCAGATTTCCCTGTGATTGGAATGTGATTGGTCAACTCTGTCTATCCAACATGGTGGATGTCAGTGCTGATGAGTTTCTTTCTGCTACAAAGTGTGTTTTAGAGCGATTTCACATAGACAAATTTGGGAAAACGCAGCCGGATGCCGTTTTGAATTTGATGAAAGAAAAAGATGCTTTGGTCTGACAGCCAACGACCTCAGGAAAATTAGTAATTTTTCAGTCCTTCCCGAACCCGGAAAGAACAGTTTCCAAAAGATATTGCCGGCCGACTGTTGCGATGAGCACATCTCAATTTCATCTTTATTCCTGCAGTTCAAATTAACTTCATTTCACTCTCATTCCTGTCGCGGGTAAAGATGAACTCGTTAAATTGGTGTACTCCCAAAATATGGGTCTTCATAGGTCGGCAGTTGGTAGAGCGCTACAGCGCTAACGGAGAGGCCATGGGTTCAAATCCCATCGAAGCGCTGAAAATCTTTTTCGGGCTAAGATTTGCAATTGCTTGAATTGCGATTACAGACTACATCACATCTCAATTTCATCTGTATTCCTGGAGTTCAAATCAACTTCATGTCGCATTGTTTCTGTTCAAGTTGTCAGTGGTAATGAAAGCTCTTTGCCCTTTTCCTACTCTACTGATTATTTAACAATTATTCCATGAGCGTGCGTTGGATACGAGATGATAGATAGCCAACGAAGCGAGTAGCGCCGAGTTGGCTATAATCATCTCATATCCAACAAGCGCGAGTGGAATAATTGTTTTATTAAAAACGCTCCCAAAATATAGAAAACTAGACTACAAAAAAAAAAACAAAAAACAAAAAGGCCCAAAAAAATCACGCATACGCTCGCCATTTTTGTAGATCATGGTATAATGGCTCATATACCATGATGGCTTATCCAATGAAAACTCTCGAATTGCATTATCTGATGATCCAGTTTTAATAAATATTGTTTACTGTCAGATAAAACAGGTTGTTTTGAATAATACAGGGAGATCCAAAGTGTATATAATGGAGGTGTCTTTCAAGCCAGAATTGATAAACTAAATCAGAACATTCTTGGTGATTTCTTTAAATCGAATAACAACAGAAGATTTTAATAGCAAAAACCGCACATGAAGTGGGAGTTTATAATCAAGGGGTTAAAGTCATAGTCCATTATGGTCCTTCAAGAAACATTGAAGCATTCCACCATAAGAATGGCAGGGAAGGAATAAACACACTTGACCCGTGCACTGTAGCAATACTCTATTACAATCATTTCATGTTGGAGTGTAGGGAGGGTTTACTTTTCATTCTAGATACAGATTTAAGGGATTTGGAAAAACCTTGCAAGCCTCATAAACTTTGTAATGTAAAGATGATGATGATGCATGTTCTTTTGTCTATTTTCCTTCAATCAAGTCTTCATCTGTCAAACAAGGAGGCCAAGGGGGATTACTTGTAATTAACAAATCTGAAATCTCTGTAAGTTGTATTGTCTAAAGGTTATTTTGAGCGATTTTCACTTGAAAATCAACTTGATTTTCTACTGTTTGATTTTTTTCGATAATTTCAAAAAAGTATGGCTAGACCCAAACAATAAGCTAGGATACGAGTTTTTTTCTCATTTGTTTTCCCAAACATGACACGCAATTTTGCCGGTTTATTTTGTTGCAGGATCATTAAAATCTAGGAAGTGGCAGTCATACTCTGTTTTTTTTTTTGCCAAGCAAAGAGAGTTATTATCTCAACTTTACACACGAAAGCTTCTTTTTTGGAAATTCTGCAGAACTAGCGACATTCACCGAGTCATGCTACCGGGAGTGGTAGACCAGGCATGGTGCATCGGTAAGGAAAAGCTCTAGTTTAATAGCTACTGAGGTCTTGCAACAGAGGTAGGCTGGAGATGCAGTAACAAAGATCTTCCCTCCTTCCAGTAGACCTTACTGATCCGTGCTCAGTTCGTTCCACTCACTGTCTCTTCATTTTTTTGCCGTATACAATGATGTATCTTCAGGTCTGCATTGCTAGAAAATGATCCATCTAAAACTAAGTTACGCCTGAGATATATTCAACGCCTGCTGCAACTGAACGAACTCCCTAAACGTCACCTTTATTACAATTTGAAGTACAGCTATTTAGATGAGAATATGTGTTGCAAGTCCATCGTACTGCTGTGATGCCAGCACACAACCAAAGGATCTCAGTGAAACACTGATATTTTGTGGCACTTAAAATACTGGCGCAAAGGTTTTCTGTTTGACGAAGAAGCTTTTCCCAAAAATCCAAAGGGAATTTAAAATCTTTTAAGCAAAACGCATGCAGTGACAGCTGCCTGACGACCTCACGCTGCCGATACAACTTTACAATCTAGCTACTCGAAAACTTGTTTCATTCGAGGCACTATCCCTGTCACTGACTATTTGCTTAATTCTCGTAGTGCGTTTCCTAGAGTTTCGATCCGGGGTCGACGAGACCCAAAACGAATCGGCTGCAACGAAGTAAACAGGCCTTAGAACTAGGTGGAGATGTCTCTGTGATGTGTCTCTTCAAGTTCCTTATTCTGAATCTAAAGCTACTTTCCTTCTTTGAAAGAGCTACAGCACGTCGGGGTTTGGGATTCTTGCAATGTTTAGTCTAAATTTGTTTGTAATCCGTGTTAATCTTCTCCATCCTTAACCATCCTCGTTCCTTTATGGTTTATTATTATCTCTTTGGTGTTTCTTCTTAGTAAACTATTATTTTCAGATTTCATTCAGTTTAAAGCTAATTTTGTACGTGGTCAAAAGAACTCAAAATAACGTAACTTATCAAAATCACGTTATGTCGCTGTTGTTTCGAGTCACTTCAACAACACTTTTGACTTGTGATATCACTTTTTTGAAAGTCATTTCGTATCACTTCTCCAGTTTTTTGAAGTCACGTTTCATCGGTTTTCTTAACTTTCAACATCATGTTGTCTCGAAACTAGCCATCCTTGTACACAGCCAAAGAAAAACTCTTCAGGAGCAGTGTGGCCTGAGATTATGAACTACAGATTGTCCAAATGAAAGGCGACCTTTCCCTCAGCACTCTGACTCCAATAGATATCCATTCCCGCTGACTGATCCACAATTCTTGAGCGGAGTCCAGAATACTAAGCACAGCACCGCCTTTCCAACAAATAGTGCGCGGATCCATCTCCTGTTAAAAGAAAAACAAGACGAAAAACTTAGAAGTACGAAAACTGCACTTGACTTCTTTAAAGTACTTCACGGTATGTGCATCTTGAAAGTTGAGCCTACATGTTTCGGGTTCGTTGTTTCGTGTAATCCGTTTCAATCTCCTCCGTCTTTAACTATCCTTGTTTCTTTATGGTTTATTATTCTCTTTGGTTTTTTTTTTTCTATCTGAGGGTGCGTTTCTTTAAGAAAATCCAAGATTAGATTTTTAAATCCGAAAGAATCCGAAAATGGACTTTGCGTTTCTTTACTAAACAAATCAATCCCCTTTACTAAACAGATCAATCCAAGATCTTTCGGATCATGGCGCGTCAAAGGAAACCGACCAATCCACTTCCAGAGTGGAGTCTTCAGTTCCTTTGACGAACAATGATCCGAGAGATCTTGGAGTGATCTGTTAAGTGAAGAAACGCCAACTCCGTTCAATACACACAAACTCGAAAACTCAGATGTTCTGTATCCTGTTTCTAAAGGATTCTTTGCAAAATTACCCGAAATGTTGCCGCATCGCAACATTTCTTTAAGAAATTGTTTTCAATATTTTGCTTTAATTTTGTTAATCGAAGGTAACATTTCCTTTTCAATCAAGCACAGTTTAGAACAATATACGCGAGAGGAGAAGAACAACTTACCTTGGGTCTGGCAATGACTTCAACCTGATCCACGAGTTTGCGGTGAGACGCAGGTAATTTGGCCTGGAGCCGAGACTGTAATGCGCTTTGGGCGCCATTGAACATAAAACCGCCACCAATTAGAAGAACTGAGCTGTACATCTTGCGTTTGGTTTCCTCAGTAGCTGCAGCAAATAGAGTCAAATGTTAGGATGACCTGAAGTCTCGTGTCACGTGATTATTTAAAGGACACCGTCCAATGAGAGTTAAGAACCATTAAATTCCACATCGATGACGTCAGCACTGCAGAGATCTGAACTTCGTTCCCAGGGTCGTCTCAATTCCTCCTTCGAGAAAGTAGAGAAAGGACCCTGGGAACGAGGTAGCAGGGATCTCTTACTGCTTGTTACCTGCGCGTGAAAACTCAAAATCGGAACAATTCATTAACTATTATTGATTATTCAAGCAATAGACCACAAGTTTCTATGGGTTTATAGCTGATAAACCACGCGGGATGTTGGTAGAATACGAGAAGAATTCGTAACTCACGAGCCGCGCAGGCGAGTGATTTACGAAATTCTTCGAGTGTTCTACCAACATTCCAAGTGGTTTAGCAGCCTATAAGTCATAGAAACTTGTGGTCTATTGCTTTTTATATGATAATTTAGAAGACGCGCGATTTTTTCATGAGTTTACCTAGCACAATAAACCATAGCTTATTGACCAATCAGAGCGCTCGCATTGATTTGGTTATTATATAATACAAAATAACAGAGATACTACGTGCACTCTTTTGTGTCGATAGCAGTGTTTAGCTGAGAGTAAGTAAACAACGCCTTGCGCCGTTTGAGATTCGCTTATATATTTTGAGACATATTTTATCAAAGCCAGTTGATACTTTTTCCTGTTTATCAATAGCTTCATCAAAACACTTGGGGGTGTGAGAAAAGTACTCGAAAGTTATAGACCTCAACTGTCATCTACGGCAGTTTTCCGCCTAACTGTCTCGAATTCTCCGAAACCCCCTCGTTTTTAGATGTGACCATGTAGTCCACGCTAAAAGTACTCTACTGCTTAATTCCAATATCATATTATGAACTTGTTGCCTAAGCATTTTAATAAGGATATTACTTAGACTGTTAGTCAGTCAACTACACCACCTACCCGAGTAAAAAATTCCGTGTTCTTCCAAACTCGATTCGTGAGCACATCTACATGTCCTTGCACAAACCAGCCAGATGCTTAAAATACCAAGTGTAAGTCGGAATGTCTACAAACGGAACTGCATGGCCTCAGTTTTCTGTAGCTCAGTGGTAGAGTATAAAAGGTCATCAGATCTGGACCATCCTGTTGGGAGAATTCTATCAATGTTTTGCCATTACTTTTGGTTAATATATACCACTAATACAACAGAAAAATGGACATTCATCCAGAAACGTACAAGTATGCATTTACAACAATTACCAAACTGTAGCAGTAGAGTAAAGCAGCCACTTACGAACAACAACTTGATGCTGTGAAGTTATTGCTTGATCTAGACCCAGGCTCTTTTCAGAGACAAGCTTCATCTGTTTGTTACCAGTCCTTGATGGCGGTCGCTAGGTCCTGATGCGGGGTCTTGGACGCTGACTCGGTGTTTGGCCCAGCCTTTGAGCCAATGATTTACTGGATTGGTCCTGGCCTCTTTGTGACTGCAGATTAAACCACAAAGAACGGGAATTAAGCGTTGAACTGAGCGGAGTCAAATTTGGTCTGTAGTCAGAGTGCTTAACAAAATTGCAGACGGGTGATTACAGACAGATCTGTAAAAATTATCTGATTCAATGCGCGAGTTGGATTACAGCATTCTGGTATGCTCAGTGGAGGGGCATTATTGCAAACGCGGCGCTCAATCAGGGAGGGGAGTGATTTTTCCCCCTTGAACATTTAGAAAAGCTGGACTCCTGCACTGCCCTGCACTGCACCGCATTGCATCGCACCGCACCGCACCGTACTGTACTGTATGTTGTCACTGAATACTTTTTTCGTATAATAGACTTGATCCCAACCTTTTCACATTGGAGTCCCCTCTCCACCCTTCACAGGGTCTGATAGTTCCTTACCCATCAAGTAAGTATCGGTCATCATACAAGTCTTCTGGATCATCATACTGGTGATCCTTAGTGAAAACCAATTTCTCACCCACAATACCAAACAACGAGGGAAGAACATCCCCTGTGAAAAAAGGAACAGCTTTTAGGCAAGTTCCAAGTGGCTAGATCACAGTATTTCAGGCATGCAACTATGTGCCGACTGCAAGCAAATCACACTAGTGAGACCACTATATCAACTGATGGCAATAACTTCAAGACAGCGTGCGTTCTGCACGTTACCTATAGGAGCCCTCAATTGCTTCATCTCCAATCTTCAACTGGTGACGAGGCGAGGTGTATCAAAAGGACCGTTGAACTTGAAACTCGTGCACTTGGCCACCGACGATATCCTGAGTCAAGTAGAGAATAGTAAACGAGTTGTGAGTGAGATACATTGTAGGAAACCCTTGAGAACTCTGCTACGACATGGGAACTGGCCAAAAACCAAACAAATTGTCAATAACCGCGTACTTTCTCTCACTCGTGCACTCATCGTGGCCGAGAGCATGGTGATGTGTGAGTATAACGAAGCAACCACGATCCGTGGTACATGTGCGGAGAGCGCGTGCTACACTGGAAAAGACTTGATAAAACTGTCGCGACAATCGCCAATGAACGAAAGTAGGAAAAGTTGACAGGTAAAGTTTCACTAATCGTTTTTAACCGAACAAATAGGCCCACAATTTTCTATAGTCTACACTCTTTATACACCACACAATTAAGGAGCCAAAAAGAGTCTAAGAGTTTCTGTTGATTTCTCGCTTTTAGTTTTTGAAAATTTCAGAAAGTCAGAGCCTATAGGCTCGCACTCCTTTTTTGGAGAACTAAATATAGATTGTTTCTTCCGGTGTATAGCGCGGCAACGTGCGGTGCTCGGTGGATCGTGCTGTGGTGTATCAAAGTAATACTGGGTCTCAGGGGCAGGAGTGAGGGGTGTTGGTACTGGAAGTTGTGTTGCTTGTCTTGGGAAAACTTGTTGTGCGTTATTGTCGGTTGTGGGGCAGGCACGAACGGGGAGTACGTTGTGGTGTGCGGGAAGTGAACAACGAATGGAACGATACAGTGGTGCTATATCACAGTGACTAAGATCATGAGAGTAGACTCTTCAAACAGCACAGCCTAAATGCATACATGTAGGTACAAAGATCAATGATACATGGTAAAGGGAAAAGTAGAGAGCGTGAGATAAATAGGTGGGGGAAGAAAAGATGAGAGAGGAACCAATAAAGTAGAAGATGGAACAAAAAATGTTGTTGTACATGATGTAGTGACAGAACGTTTACAACTTCTATTGCTGTTGAGAAGGAGTAAGTAAAGTATAACGACTAAACCCTAACCAACTGTAATGGTGTGACAGAGATGATGACTGATGCACATCGCATGGTTCATGGTGTAGTGGAGTGGACAATTCCTTATAATAATGGTCTGTAATTATTATTAAGAGTGGGTATACAATGTAGCTAATACATTTCATGTTATTCTTATTAAGGTCAGCTTTCCGTACAAAGAGTGTGATATCAACAATAGGCTTGATGTACTTCTTTTGCACGAGTTAAAGGAAACGTTCTGTCATCTAAGTCAGGTAAAAAAGCTTTTGTGTGCCATGAGACATTGGATTGGTTCCATCTAAAGAAGCCTTCCTGATGTAAAAAAATATATACTTAGTTATAAATCTTTTACGTTTTACAAGTAGAATGAGGTTGTAAAAAAGAAATAGGAGCATTAGGCGTGATTTTTGAAATATATAGCCAGCTTCTGACTGGAGTGTACTTGAGAGATCAGGAGTTTGTATAGAAAGAAATGATGACCATGACCAATGATAAAGATCTTACTCGCTCTGCAGCACTGGTACTCGGAAGAAACAATCTATTGTTTAGTTCTCCAAAAAAGGAGTGCGAGCCTAGGCTATGGTACTTTTCTGAAATGTTCAAAACTAAAGCGAGAAATCAACAGACTCTTAGACTCTTTTTGGCTCCTTAATTGTGTGTGTATAAGAGTGTAGACTAAGAAAAATGTGGGCCTATTTGTTCGGTTTAAAACTATTAGTGAAACTGTTACCTGTCAACTTCCCTACTATTCGTTTCATTGGCGATTGTCGGGAAAAAAACAGTTTTATCAAGTCTTTCCAAGTTAGCATGCGTTGCATTACACGGAGGGTTTGTTGTGTATACTCCAATCAACCATGATCTCGGACGATGAGTGCACGAGGAGAAAAGTACGGCGGTTTGACATTTTTTGGTTTTTGGCCAGTTTTCCCATGTCGTAGCCGAGTTCAAGGGTTTCCTACATGTATCTCACTCAAAACTCGTTTACTATTTTCTAACTTGACTCCGGATATCGTCGGTGGCCAAGTGCCCGAGTTTCAAGTTCACGGTCCTTTTGATACACCTCCGCCCTCGTACCAGTTTGAAGATTGGAGATGAAGCAATTGGAGGCTCCTATAGGTAACGTGCATAAAGAACGCACGCTGTCTTGAAGTTATTGCCATCAGTTGATATAGTGGTCTCACTAGTGTGATTTGCTTGCAGTCGGCACATAGTTGCATTGCCTGAAATACTGTGATCTAGCCACTTGAACTTGCCTAAAAGCTGTCCTTTTTTCACAGGGGAGTTCTTCCCTCGTTGTTTGGTATTGTGGGTGAGAAATTGGTTTTCACTAAGATCACCAGTATGATGATCCAGAGACTTGTATGATGACCGATACTTACTTGAGGTAAGGAACTATCAGACCCTGTGAAGGGTGGAGAGGGGACTCCAATGTGAAAAGGTTGGGATCAAGTCTATTATACGAAAAAGTATTCAGTGACAACATACAGTTACAGTACGGTGCGGTGCGGTGCGATGCAATGCGGTGCAGTGTCAGGGCAGTGCAGGAGTCCAGCTTTTCTTAAATGTTCAAGGGGGAAAAATCACTCCCCTCCCTGATTGAGCGCCGCGTTTGCAATAATGCCCCTCACTGAGCATACCAGAATGCTGTAATCCAATCGGGGCGCATGAATCAAGATAATTTTTACAGATCTGTCTGTAATCACCCGTCTGCAATTTTGTTAAGCACTCTGACTACAGACCAAATTTGACTCCGCTCAGTTCAACGCTTAATTCCCGTGTCTTTGTGGTTTAATCTGCAGTCACAAAGAGGCACAGGACCAATCCAGTAAATCATCTGGCTCAAAGGCTGGGCCAAACACCGAGTCAGCGTCCAAGACCCCGATCAGGACCTAGCGACCGCCATCAAGAACTGGTAACAAACAGATGAAGCTTGTCTCTGGAAAAGAGCCTGGGTCTAGATCAAGCAATACTTCACAGCATCAGTTGTTGTCGTAAGTGGCTGCTTTACTCTACTGCTACAGTTTGTTAATTTGTTGTAAATGCATACTTGTACGTTTTCTGGATGAATGTCTCATTTTCTTGTTGTATTAGTGGTAGATATTAACCAAAAGTAATTGGCAAAACATTGATAGAATTCTCCCAACAGGAGTCAGCTCTGATGACCTTTTATACTCTACCACTGGAGCTACAGAAAACTTGAGCCATGCAGTTCCGTTTGTAGATCTTCCGACTTACACTTGGTATTTTAAGCATCTGGCTGGTTAGTGGCAAGGCATGTAGATGTGCTCACGAATCTTAGTTTGGAGACACCGAAATTTTTTCTGGGGTATGGTGGTGTAGTTGACTGACTAACAGTCTAAGTAATATCCTTATTAAAAGCATAGGCACAATTCATAATATGAGTATTGGAATTAAGCAGTAGAGTACTTTTAGCGTGGGCTACATGGTCACATCTAAAAACGAGGGGGTTCGGAGAATTCGAGACAAGTTTATGCAAACTGCAGAGATGCAGTTGAGGGTCTATAACTTTCGAGACTATTTCTCAACCCCCAAGTGTTTTTTGATGAAGCTATGGTAAACAGGGAAAAGTATCCACTGGCTTTATAAAATATGTCTCAAAATATATAAGCGAATTCTCAAACGGCGCAAGCGGGGGGGGGGCGGGTGTTTACTTACTCTCAGCTAAACACTGCTATCGACACAAAAGAGTGCACGTAGTATCTCTGTTATTTTGTATTATATAATAACCAAATCAATGCGAGCGCTCTGATTGGTCAATAAGCTATGGTTTATTGTGCTAGTAAACTCATGAAAAAATCGCGCGTCTTCTAAATTATCATATAAAAAGCAATAGACCACAAGTTTCTATGACTTATAGGCTGATAAACCACTTGGAATGTTGGTAGAACACTCGAAGAATTTCGTAAATCACTCGCCTGCGGCTCGTGAGTTACGAATTCTTCTCGTATTCTACCAACATCCCGCGTGGTTTATCAGGCTATAACCATAGAAACTTGTGGTCTATTGCTTGAATAATCAATAATAGTTAATGAATTGTTTCGATTTTGAGTTTTCACGGGCAAGTAACAAGCAGTAAGAGATCCCTGCTACCTCGTTCCCAGGGTCCTTTCTCTACTTTCTCGAAGGAGAAATTGAGAGGATCCTGGGAACGAAGTTCAGATCTCTGCAGTGCTGCGTCATCAATGTGGAATTTAATGGTATTTAACTCTTATTGGACGGTGTCCTTTAAATAATCACGCGACAAGAGACTTCTAGGTCATCCTAACATTTGACTCTATTTGCTGCAGCTACTGAGGAAACCAAACGCAAGATGTACAGCTCAGTTCTTTTAATTGGTGGCGGTTTTATGTTCAATGGCGCCCAAAGCGCATTACAGTCTCGGCTCCAGGCCAAATTACCTGCGTCTCACCGCAAACTCGTGGATCAGGTTGAAGTCATTGCCAGACCCAAGGTAAGTTGTTCTCCTCCTCTCGCGTATATTGCTCTAAACTGTGCTTGATTGAAAAGGAAATGTTACCTTCGATTAACAAAATAAGCAAAATATTGAAAACAATTTCTTAAAGAAATTTTGCGATGTGGCAACACTTCGGGTAATTTTGGAAAGAATCCTTTAGAAACAGGATACAGAACATCTGTGTTTTCGAGTTTGTGTGTATTGAACGGAGTTGACGTTTCTTCACTAAACAGATCAATCCAAGATCTCTCGGATCATTGTTCGGCAAAGGAACTGAAGACTCCACTCTGGAAGTGGATTGGTCGGTTCCTTTGACGCGCCATGATCCGAAAGATCTTGGATTGATCTGTTTAGTAAAGGGGATTGATTTGTTTAGTAAAGAAACGCAAAATCCATTTTCGGATTCTTTCGGATTTAAAAATCTAATCTTGGATTTTCTTAAAGAAACGCACCCTCAGATAGAAAAAAAAAACCAAAGAGAATAATAAACCATAAAGAAACAAGGATAGTTAAAGACGGAGGAGATTGAAACGGATTACACGAAACAACGAACCCGAAACATGTAGGCTCAAACTTTCAAGATGCACATACCGTGAAGTACTTTAAAGAAGTCAAGTGCAGTTTTCGTACTTCTAAGTTTTTCGTCTTTTTTTTCTTTTAACAGGAGATGGATCCGCGCACTATTTGTTGGAAAGGGGGAGCTGTGCTTAGTATTCTGGACTCCGCTCAAGAATTGTGGATCAGTCAGCGGGAATGGATATCTATTGGAGTCAGAGTGCTGAGGGAAAGGTCGCCTTTCATTTGGACAATCTGTAGTTAATAATCTCAGGCCACACTGCTCCTGAAGAGTTTTTCTTGGCTGTGTACAAGGATGGGCTAGTTTCGAGACAACATGATGTTGAAAGTTAAGAAAACCGATGAAACGTGACTTCAAAAAACTGGAGAAGTGATACGAAATGACTTTCAAAAAAGTGATATCACAAGTCAAAAGTGTTGTTGAAGTGACTCGAAACAACAATGACATAACGTGATTTTGATAAGTTACGTTATTTTGAGTTCTTTTGACCACGTACAAAATTAGCTTTAAATTGAATGAAATCTGAAAATAATAGTTTACTAAGATAGAAAAACACCAAAGAGATAATAATAAACCATAAAGGAACAAGGATGGTTAAGGATGGAGAAGATTAACACGGATTACAAACAAATTTAGACTAAACATTGCAAGAATCCCAAACCCCGACGTGCTGTAGCTCTTTCAAAGAAGGAAAGTAGCTTTAGATTCAGAATAAGGAACTTGAGGAGACACATCACAGAGACATCTCCACCTAGTTCTAAGGCCTGTTTACTTCGTTGCAGCCGATTCGTTTTGGGTCTCGTCGACCCCGGATCGAAACTCTAGGAAACGCACTACGAGAATTAAGCAAATAGTCAGTGACAGGGATAGTGCCTCGAATGAAACAAGTTTTCGAGTAGCTAGATTGTAAAGTTGTATCGGCAGCGTGAGGTCGTCAGGCAGCTGTCACTGCATGCGTTTTGCTTAAAAGATTTTAAATTCCCTTTGGATTTTTGGGAAAAGCTTCTTCGTCAAACAGAAAACCTTTGCGCCAGTATTTTAAGTGCCACAAAATATCAGTGTTTCACTGAGATCCTTTGGTTGTGTGCTGGCATCACAGCAGTACGATGGACTTGCAACACATTCTCATCTAAATAGCTGTACTTCAAATTGTAATAAAGGTGATGTTTAGGGAGTTCGTTCAGTTGCAGCAGGCGTTGAATATATCTCAGGCGTAACTTAGTTTTAGATGGATCATTTTTCTAGCAATGCAGACCTGAAGATACATCATTGTATACAGCAAAAAAATGAAGAGACAGTGAGTGGAACGAACTGAGCACGGATCAGTAAGGTCTACTGGAAGGAGGGAAGATCTTTGTTACTGCATCTCCAGCCTACCTCTGTTGCAAGACCTCAGTAGCTATTAAACTAGAGCTTTTCCTTACCGATGCACCATGCCTTGTCTACCACTCCCGGTAGCATGACTCGGTGAATGTCGCTACTTCTGCAGAATTTCCAAAAAAGAAGCTTTCGTGTGTAAAGTTGAGATAATAACTCTCTTTGCTTGGCAAAAAAAAAAACAGAGTATGACTGCCACTTCCTAGATTTTAATGATCCTGCAACAAAATAAACCGGCAAAATTGCGTGTCATGTTTGGGAAAACAAATGAGAAAAAAACTCGTATCCTAGCTTATTGTTTGGGTCCAGCCATACTTTTTTGAAATTATCGAAAAAAATCAACAGTAGAAAATCAAGTTGATTTTCAAGTGAAAATCGCTCAAAATAACCTTTAGACAATACAACTTACAGAGATTTCAGATTTGTTAATTACAAGTAATCCCCCTTGGCCTCCTTGTTTGACAGATGAAGACTTGATTGAAGGAAAATAGACAAAAGAACATGCATCATCATTATCTTTACATTACAAAGTTTATGAGGCTTGCAAGGTTTTTCCAAATCCCTTAAATCTGTATCCAGAATGAAAAGTAAACCCTCCCTACACTCCAACATGAAATGATTGTAATAGAGTATTGCTACAGTGCACGGGTCAAGTGTGTTTATTCCTTCCCTGCCATTCTTATGGTGGAATGCTTCAATGTTTCTTGAAGGACCATAATGGACTATGACTTTAACCCCTTGATTATAAACTCCCACTTCATGTGCGGTTTTTGCTATTAAAAATCTTCTGTTGTTATTCGATTTAAAGAAATCACTAAGAATGTTCTGATTTAGTTTATCAATTCTGGCTTGAAAGACACCTCCATTATATACACTTTGGATCTCCCTGTATTATTCAAAACAACCTGTTTTATCTGACAGTAAACAATATTTATTAAAAACTGGATCATCAGATAATGCAATTCGAGAGTTTTCATTGGATAAGCCATCATGGTATATGAGCCATTATACCATGATCTACAAAAATGGCGAGCGTATGCGTGATTTTTTTGGGCCTTTTTTTTTTTTTTTGTAGTCTAGTTTTCTATATTTTGGGAGCGTTTTTAATAAAACAATTATTCCACTCGCGCTTGTTGGATATGAGATGATTATAGCCAACTCGGCGCTACTCGCTTCGTTGGCTATCTATCATCTCGTATCCAACGCACGCTCAAGGAATAATTGTTAAATAATCAGTAGAGTAGGAAAAGGGCAAAGAGGTTTCATTACCACTGACAACTTGAACAGAAACAATGCGAAATGAAGTTGATTTGAACTCCAGGAATACAGATGAAATTGAGATGTGATGTAGTCTGTAATCGCAATTCAAGCAATTGCAAATCTTAGCCCGAAAAAGATTTTCAGCGCTTCGATGGGATTTGAACCCATGGCCTCTCCGTTAGCGCTGTAGCGCTCTACCAACTGCCGACCTATGAAGACCCATATTTTGGGAGTACACCAATTTAACGAGTTCATCTTTACCCGCGACAGGAATGAGAGTGAAATGAAGTTAATTTGAACTGCAGGAATAAAGATGAAATTGAGATGTGCTCATCGCAACAGTCGGCCGGCAATATCTTTTGGAAACTGTTCTTTCCGGGTTCGGGAAGGACTGAAAAATTACTAATTTTCCTGAGGTCGTTGGCTGTCAGACCAAAGCATCTTTTTCTTTCAACAAATTCAAAACGGCATCCGGCTGCGTTTCCCCAAATTTGTGTATGTGAAAGCGCTCTAAAACACACTTTGTAGCAGAAAGAAACTCATCAGCACTGACATCCACCATGTTGGATAGACAGAGTTGACCAATCACAGGGAAGTCTGATCGATTCAAGAAGGCTTGGCTGTGATTGGTCAGAAAATACAATGGGTAGACCAGTGATCCGCGATCCTCCAGCCTGGGGCAAGGAACGCAGGCTCACAAAACGGCTGGAAATAGAGCCTGTAGGGCGGGGCCTACTTCGTAAAATTTTAATTTGTTTCCGCCCGTTTTAGTGAGCTGTCTGCGACATTCCTTATTGTTACCTTCAAAGACATCCATCCATTAGGTAATTTCAAATGAAAAAAACATTCTTTTAAACCACTCTGCTGGATCTTAAACAAAAATTATAACTTTGATTTTGCGATCGATATCGCGCCGGCCATGCGCCGGCTATCAATCTAAAAAACAACAGGAAAAAAATACTCTTCAAGTTCTATTAGCTCTGTTTACTAGGTCAGCCTCACCATCGGGCATTTATAGTACTCTTCTTCTACGGCTTATGCTGCTAACGACAACAGCAAAGAGAAAACACTATTCGCGGGTGTTCACGTTTATTCGCGTGGAATTGCGGGCTTTACTGAGTTGCCGACTTCCTTCACGCGTGCGCAAAGTAGGATCTTGCAAACTCTAGATTTTAATTTGCGCGTACAACACGATTTAAAAATTCCTCATCCACGGAGCTAATATCTCAAAAACTGTTCTGAGTGACCTACTTTTTTAATGCAAAGAATTATTCAACAGCGGATGCGGAATGCATATGCAAAATTGTTAAAAAAAAAAATGTGGAGTGCAGTTTTTCCAATTTTTAAATTTCTATTTTTTTCCTAATTTAAGCAAAAACTACTCCACAGAATGTTTTCTAATGGCCTCTCCTGGGGTGAACATTAATTGCAAGCCTGTAGATCAAACCAGCGGAAAAATACTTGCCGAGAAAATTTATTGCGCGGGTTTATCAAACTGCAGCTTTTAGAAAATGCATTATCGCGTGGCTATAAATCACTGAAGCATATCAAAAGGCATGGAAAAACAAATAAACAGTAAAACAAAAGAGCAGAATATTTCAGAAAAACTGAACATTTTTCTTTTATTTTAGGCCTAAAAATAAACAAAGTTGTGGGTTTTGCGTTGCCTTAGTGGCTAATAAAACACGCTTCGTTGACTAGTTGCCCAAAGAAATCTCGAGCTCGTCACTCTGGTAAGCCAATAGAAACTAGCTGGACTGGCGTTTTCCAATGATCGAATTATTCCAGGAGTTCACACTGGATACGAGTTGATAAACATCGCGAAGAATGCCTATTGTTCTCGGGACATTTACTTGCAGTTGGAAAGGTCTGTTATAACGCTTGTTATTATTCATAGCACCCAAAAGAAGCTTATTCATTGGTTGCTATGAACGCACGGCAATGCTCATTTAGCCTGATGGAGGCGGCAAACTAAACAATGAAACCAGTGCGCTATTGTTACTCCCTTTGTTTCGTTTAGCACAAACCGCTTTTGTTTCTTACTTTGTTTGAATAGACAAGTTTTCTCTTTCGTTACGTCCTAAGCGAACCCAAACACTAGCTAACATGGCGATCGATGTCCTGGTAGTCGATTTGATCCCGGCAAATCCAATCGAATTGTTCGGTAATCGAGCCCAAGCTAACACCAATCGTTCGGGTGCCTAACGGTCGATTATCGAGTTCAGTCGAATGTTTGATTATCAAACGATCAAGATCAATTACAGTAAATAAAATATTCGATTTTGCTCGATTACCGAACACAAACAAACACAAATAAACACTCGACCTTGGTTTTGTTAGTAGATTTTAGACATGCCCGACCTGCTGGAGTTCATATGTCTTACTTCACTTTACTTTTTAATTTACCTAATTTTACTTTACTTTAAGAAATTTCCAGTTCATTTCGAATTACAAGCGTATTTCGATCACCGGCGACTTTTGATCGCAAAGACTAATGATCTTAAAGATTGTATGAAGCTAATGTAGTCTAGATCAGTTGCGCTATTGTATCGTTTGGCGACTGCTCGATCTCTTCGGGATTGATCGTAATATTAATCCACGTCTCTGATCGGAATAGTTTTCTTTTTTTTTCCATTGGTTATCGTTTCCATCCTTCGTTTAAATCTCCTTATGTTTTCGCCGATTGTCCGTCCAACCCGATCACGGGAAGATTCAGTCAGCCTGTAGCCGAGAGGTATGATGCTGGTTTGGAACAGTTCAAACACTTTTTGAGGCGGCCAATAGATTTCTCTCAATCTCCAAGCTGCTTCACCGTTCATTTGTAGTGTAAACACGGGATTGTTTTCTTCAATAAAGGGTGGTACTATATGAATAAGAAGTGGATGGATCGGGGGTTCTAAGAGCTCTGAAAAGAGCTCCCGATCACATTTATCTTCGCTTTGCTCGTTCATCGCGTTGACAGGTGTTGAATAAACCAACAGCTGTACCAAGCTGCTGTTTTGAAATTCGCGGAAAATCATAACTTTTCCAAATGAATGATTTTCTTGAATAGGCTTTTGTTTCGTATTGGCAACCATTGTTATTCAGTCATGGGCTGAAAACAATGGCATCAGCGCCATTTTCGAACGGAACTCCGACTTAAAATTTTAGAACTGAAAGGGATAGTGGTTATCCTTCACCAATTTTCAAAATCAAAACGGATTCTGTTTCAGGAAAGATCCATCTTCCATTTCCCGCTCTTGGGTTTTTGGAAGCTAGTTTGAGTTTTCAGAAAATCGCTCTGGAATTTGGCTTCCATACAAAAAATACCCGTTTTTTTGTCATTTTCAAGGTTAAAGGGATAGGCCTTACACTTTGTAAAACTTCTTACTTTTACGTGCAAATGAAAGATTAACCCTTCCTCTTCAAAAGCCCGCTCTTGGGTTTTTAAGTTGTTGCTTCTGTAAATCTGGGAAGCGAGTTTTATTAACGCCGGTCGGCTGATTTCGGCTCTTTCTTCTCTTATTGTGGGCTAATGAGCGGCGCTCACATTCAAATTTCCCCGCTTCAGTGGTTATGAATAATTAATGATGTCCAAGCATTCTGCCCGATGATAAGAAACGAGGCGCGTGTTTAATTTAATCTACTGGATTATGTGAACATTTCAGTTTTATCCAAACAAAGCGATGGCCTAAAAAGGAGAGAAAATTTTTAGCGCATTGTTGTTCACTTTTTGAATTGAATGAAGCAGGTCAAAAAAGCGAGGCAGTTTTCTTGCGAAATATTCCTTGTCTCCATTCTAGAAAAATAGGTACGTAATGCGTACATGTGTTTACTGCGATACTGACTGGATGTGTAGGAAAGGGATGATAAGAGCTCATCATAAATAATCAAGATCAGGGGCTAAAGTACTCCCACCATATGCGAAGGGAACTGGGCAGCAAGGGGTCTGTTGGGTTAAAAGTTCTTAGAATATTGGGATTAAAAGAAATTACAGGATGAAGAAATGATAGGAAAATATATTGGTACGAACATGTATTTTTGTTGTGCTATATCAATCGTTACATTGTGAAACAAAACAAGCAGAATATTCTATGAGTAGCTATGCTTCTCAATCTGAATGACGGTGGACTGAAATTACGGAGAGCTAATTTTATTCTTTTTCTACCGGTTCTTTTTCTCGTGGACTTAAAAATTTTCCTTTCCGTAATCCTAGGTTCCTTGACCCTCGATTTAATGTTCTGCAATCGATGTTTACATCCACTCGATGTAAATATTTCACACGTTGAGCATGATTTCCCACAACTCGAAAGTACACAAGAAACTGTTAGTATAAATGTTTTCTTAAAAATAAATTGTTCAAAAACAAGCTGGTCTGAAACAAACGAAACATACCGGTGCATAAGCTCACCATTAACTGCATTACATAACTGAACAAAATTTCACTTGAACACTACATACAACAACCACATAATTAGCCCAACTTCCCAAAGACTGGATGAGATGTTTAGAAACAAATAAATTGTAAAGTCGCTTACTTAACCAAGCTGGAGAAAGCACAATGTAGACCTATTTCTGGAAAGGTGTACATTTACCTAGTGAATGGCATTGTTGTCAATCGCTTAAATGGAGAGCTCAGTTTAGTATTTTGATCTTGTAACCGTGATAGTTCAGGCTGACTTTGTGACCAAAGTGGGTTGATCTGTGACCAACGTGGTCGATTTATGACCAAAGCGGGTCTAATTTTGCAAACAACAAGCAAAGATTTCGATTTTGACACTTTATCTAAACGCTGGGAAGGCACAAATCATCATTGGTGATGCGCGAAGGAAGGTCATTTTGCAACGATTTCCAACGGCCCGTAAAACAAGTATCAAGCCGGAATGTCTAAATCTTGTTCCTCCAGCTTTCAGAGCAGACGTTTATAGAACAAAACTTACCAGAAAACCTGCACTCTGCACTCAACACAATCCTGGGGGCACAATGGAGCTTGTCGAAAACACGCAAGGACTGATGAATACTCGAGCTTGCAAAAAAAAAAACAGTGGATCTTGTCGAAACCACGCACGGACTAAACAATAGTCGTCGGCCTTGTCGTAAAAACGAGCTTACACGAACCCACACACTATAACGCACTAGAGTCTTTCGTGATTGGTCGGAATTGGCCTGACCGACTCTCTTCGGCATCACGGATCACTTGATTAGCGACTGCATATCGACAAATTAACAAACTTTTTTCCGTCTTAGTGTCTACCTGCCTATGCGCAGTAGACACAAAAAACGTGATAAACGAAAAGTTGTCGTTGCTGAAAATTATACTACTTGTTAGTGTCAAGTGAGGCAAGAGTTTATATGTTCAGTACGCAACAATAACAACAGTGCTTTATTCACTCTTAATATATAAAACACATTTACATAGCAAGTGACAAAAAACTACAGTAACTAAGTAATAGATATGTATAAAGTTGAGTCAGGAGGATTAAATGACCTTGCGGTTTTCGAGTTATTCCTCTGCCTTTTACGTGGAAAACAAAATGAGATTAATGAAGAAAATGTTACGCAAACGAGGTTTGGTGATGAATTTTGAGCATGTTATAATATCGCGCATTCTCTATTTTCCAATTCCCCTTAAAGGTCGGTACACACGATGGCACTAGTCCCTGCGACTAGTCCCCTGCAACAAATCGCAGGGACTAGTCGCCATCGTGTGACTGCCCATTTTTGCCACAAAATCTAGTCGCAGGGACCAAAATCTGCGACTAGTCCACGAATTCAAATTGGGTTGAATTCGTGGGACTAGTCGCAGGGACTAAAGTTGGTCCCTGCGACTAGATTTTGAAGCAAAATGGCCAGTGTCACACGATGCGACTGGTCCCTGCCCACTAGTCGCAGGGACTAGTTCCATCGTGTGTGCCGACCTTAATGCACTCTGTTTGCTCCCCAAATTTTGCATATATTATTGCTGTGAAATGCTCTTGGGAGGTCCGCATATTCCCAAGAGTATTTCACAACAATAGTTTATGCAAAACTTGGGGGACAAACAGAGTGCATTATGGGGAATTGGAAAAAAGAGAAATAACTGAGACCAGTCATGTCCTGTCATCATCAGCTGTCATCATCAAGACTACAGATTAACTGTGTTGCGCACAATCGATCGAGTTTACTGAAACATCATAAATGGACAAGAGTGAAGACATGATTGGTCTCAGTTATGCGCGAAATTATAACATGCTCAAAATTCACCACCAAGCATCGCTTGCGCAACATTTTTCTCAAACCTTCGTTGCTTTCGTGTTGTTTTCAGGTGGGTATTCTTTCGCATTATCAAACTGCGGAGGCTTGGTGGGGATTTTGCTTGTCTGATGTCATCACATAAGGAACTTTTCCGGCATGTTAAAGCTTAATTTTACACTGATAATCTGTGTTCAATAACTGAACGGCAACGATAATGCACGTGTTGGTTTTTGGCCGTCTCATGAACTGTTTGTTGCCCTTCTACTTCCTTCTGTCGCTTTCTTTGTACCTTTGCGGCTTTGGATTAAGTCTTCCGTGCTTGACATTTTATAGCTTTTTGCTGTTTTCAGGATGGCATTCCAGTTATTTGCTTTATTTTTGAGATAAAAAGCCAAACAAATTTGCTGCTTTCAATTGCTATTTCTCCGACAGAACCTTTTGGGAAAGAAAAAAAACTTTAGGACTAAGGGCCGCTTAACTATTGACAAAAATTCCGGGGCGGGGGGGGGGGGGGGGTGAATTTCCGGAAATTTCCATGGGCAACCTTGTACAGTGGTTCTTTTTTCCAGTGTGGGAAGACGATTAATTTGTTTCGCTTGGGGGAATTTTTAATGACTTTAAACGGTGGCCCAAAAGAGCCAACACAAACAAAAAAGAACCAAACAAAAAGAACCATATCACAAACAAAAAAAAATAACAACAAACAAAAAATGAAACGAAATCAAAAAGAACACATCAACAAGAAGAAAACGAAAACAAAAAAAAAACACATCACCAAAGAAAAAAGGGGAATAAAAAATAAAAAGCAAAACGCAAACAAAAATCACAAAAACGACAAAAAGCACAACGCAATTGTGTTTTTTGTTTGTCGTGCTTTCTCTTGCATTTTGCATGTGTTGGGGTTTTGCGTGTATTTTGTTGTCGTTTTGTGCTTTTTTATGCGGTAATGCTTGCGCTGTCATTTTTTGTTTGGTGATTTCTTTTTTGTTTTTGTTGGCCCTTTTGCCACCCCCGTACTTCCTTGGTTTACATCACAAATATAGAGCAAACAGAACACTAATAGTCGACATCGTGACTTTTATAGACCACAACAGCAGAGATGACTTGCACAAAAACCACAACGGCAGCAAAAACGTTGCAAAACAAGGGTTTAATGAGTCGAGTACACGTACATGGTTCTGCACGCGTTGTAAATTCTTTGTACATTCCCAGCAACCTATGCAAAACACAAGTACCAACAGGGGCATTATTTTTATAAAACGCTTTCTTCGCAAATTTAGCTGTAGCTAGTATTTATCGACATATAAGCAGAAAGGTTCTAAAGTGTTTCTTTTATCGAATGCGCGTCGCCGTCATCCTTGCGTGAGATGTCCAACTCTCTGTGATCGCGGCCAAAAGAACTAGCTAGCGCTGAGTAGAAAATTGGGAATTTGCATAAACTCGGAAAAAGAGGACAACCTCGTGAGGTATACTCAAATTTTCGAAAAATTTTTCTTCCGGAATTTTCGGTTGAATGGTTCGCTTATCGGTACTTTTCCAAGGAAATTTCCGTACCATTTGTCCCCGTTTCAAAAATTTCGAAATTTTGGGTCGAATGGTAAGCGTCCTAAGCGAGACTTGCTGCATTCATTTTCCATATATGGTCAAACACAGGTCTACTGGCTAGGAGCCGTTATTCAGTGCATGAACCCGGTGCAATTAGAGATTTCAGAGATTCGGAATTCAATAAAGTAGACGACACTGTTGGAGAATTAAGATGGAAAATCTGCAAGGAACATAAATCTTAGAGCTGATTTTGCCAAGAAAGAGATACGAAGCGCCCGGAAACAAGACCAACCGATGAACACGATGAAAGTTGAACGGCTGACTAGGTAAAAAATTAATATCAAGTCCGAAATGCATATACAAAGGGTGACTAAATGGGTTAATCAAATGGCTTCCTCGTTAAATTAGGAAAAATTTCACTTGTGTTTTGTCAAAATTCTAATAATCTCCCGAGCCTGATTTCACTTGCAGTTTGTCAAAATTTCAATAATTTCCATTTCCTAATTTCACGAGGAAACCATTTGATTACTTTTTAATATCACGGGTGACAAATTACGCTCACAACCTTAAATTTGTTTGCTGGTTTATTTAATCAAAAACCGAGAATATTAAGAAGAATATAGTTTTAGTTTAGTCTTCACAAAAAAACTGTTCCTTTCGAATTCTTTTTGCTTGTTCATAATGTTTCAAAATTAAGCCAACTGTAAAACCTTTGTTTAAATGATTGGCTCAAATTCGTCATTAACTGATGAATGAAATGGCAACGTCTCCCGTTGAAATGCGTTAAAACTAAAATTGCATGAGGCCGTATAAAATTTTGGCAGTTTGTTTTGAAGTGAAATTATCACCAAAAATTTACTCTATGGTCTAACAAGAGAGTCTCTTGGGTCTAAAAAAACTTGTTTAAATGAAAGACAAGCAAAAATGCAATAAATTGAAAAACCTTCAGAGCTGGCAAGGAGCATGGTTGAGGACAAATTATACATCACCGTTTGTTGTGCATGAAGTGTTAGCCTGTCCGGCATGTCCTTGGTTTATCACTACATCACAGTTGTGGAAATTGTAGACGTGGCCACTGCTCACCGCTGCAGTGGACCGGATTATCGGCTGAAGGGAACTCGACTGATTGTCTGGTTAAAGTGGATTTGTTTGCCATCAACGGAGGCGTAAAACCGCCCAAGTACTTTATCCAACTGCTCAAGAAGAATCATTTCCAGGTTTTTCTCGTCATACCACTTCTCAAAAACTCTCACTCTGGCGTTCGTTTGGGATCAATCCGGAATAAGAATAATTGGAATAATGCGAGTAAGCGTTTGTTTGGGAGCTATTCTCATTCCGGAAAACCTGGATTTCTATTCCGGCTATTCTGCTCCGAGGAACAGAATAGCCAGAATATATTCCGGAATATCCCAAACGAGCGCGCCCTAATTCTGCTCTTTCGCGTATCTAAGTTTTCTGCTGCTTCTTTTGATTCCGTAACTTCTTCAATGGTCACCGTCTTATCTAGACACCATCTTGGCGCTAATCGACATACAAGAGATGTTGCCATGGCAAATTTTGTAATTTTTGAATTAACGCTAATTTTCGCGCCAAAATAGCCTGCAGAACAGGCGTAAGTTTTTGCGTATTTCGGGAACAGAGGCGAAAGCGAGGCGAGCCCGAGTTCCGTGCGAGGGGAGGATCCTCCCCTCGCACGCAACTCGCGCTTCGCGCTCGCCTCGCTTTAGCCTCTGTTCGCCAGAAATAAGCAAAAAATTACGCCTGTTCTGCAGGCTAGCGCCAAAAGAAAGGATTAATTTGTCACCCATGATATTTTTCTTATTTTCCTGGAAACAGATGGTGATTACAAGGCCATACAAAAATAATACAGTATCTAATCATAATTAAATTGAGCCATTTCGAGATAACAGCAAAGTGACGATTTCTTTTAATTATCAGTTAGAATCTTGGATTTGCAACAGTATGCTGCTGTAACCTCTTTGGTCACTCCGATGTGCAGCGATAACCGCAACCTGAGATTCCGATTTTTTATTAACTAGTTTTCATTACATCGTCTACTATTGCGTAGTAATTGTTTTGTCATTGTTCTGAAATCTATTTCTCAAGATGGGTACTTCATGTTGTGAGTGTAACATCTGTGTGTGAATATATTGTTATTAGATTGTTGATCAAGAGTCATGGCAACTAATGGTTACAAGAAGATCCCCAACGGTGACCACACAGAAAAAGTCAGCTTTGTGTCCGTTCTTCTCTTTCAATGGATGAACAGTGTATTCAAGACAGGCAGCGAACGAGCCTTGGATGAAAAAGACTTTTTACCTCTTTCAGACGAGGACACAACCTCTTCAGTAACAGAACGTCTCCAAACAAAATGGAACGACGAGATAACAAATTCCAAAGGAAAAGAGAAAAATCCAAAACTCTGGAAAAGCATCTTTATGATGCTCTCTATCAAGGAAGTCCTCACTGTCGTTTTTACTGGTCTTTTGTACGTGATTTACTGCCTTCTTGCACCATTGTTTCTCGGATATCTCATGACCATACTAATTTCGGACGAACAACAAGAAAATAATCTTCTCTACGGTTGCGCATTAGCAGTGGCCATGGGTATTAATGCTTTGGTTGGCTGCTTTGCTATGCATCAATTTTCCTACCAATGTGAACTGCAGGGCATTAGAATCAGTAGCGCCATAAAAGGTCTAGTTTACCGAAAGGTGAGCTCAATAGGAGAGACTTGTACCTGTCTAATTTCGTACTGCTTTATTTTGTTTCTTTGCTGATGCCAAGGAGGTTAAGGTAATCTCGTTCCCAGAGCCTCGTTCCCCTTGACCAGCGGTCGGAAAACGAGAGCTCTGGGAGCAACCATTTTGAAATAACAAAGGAATAACCGAATTCTGCCCATCCGGTTTCACGCAATCTGCATCTATGGCGCATGCCTGAAATGGTTGCTCCCAGAGCTCTCGATTCCTGCCGCAAGCCAGAAAATCGTGGGCTCTGGGGACGAGAATGAGGTTAAGGTGATTCCTCAATATTGCATTGAGCATCCCTACTGCGCACGATTTTTGAGTCATGAGCGCGCGCAAATTAGTGCATGCAAGTAAACAACAAAAGGAATTTCCCTAAAGCTAAGCTAGATGGCGAAATAAATGCTCGTTTTCTTTTAAACGAGCATGGTGACCTATATTTTTTATTGCATAATAACAGTGTACATACTATCCTCCTTAATTTAAAGAAAAACTAAAAAATTTTATCGGAAGGAAAAAACAATATAGGCGAAAGCGTGCACGAAACCGTTACTCTGTGATGCAAATTATGACCGCGAAAATAACGACTCTACGAACGCTTTACGTCCACGTCGTTTTGAACAGTTTGATGTTTTCACAGATTTATATAATATTGTTCTATAATTATGCTTGACACTTTCTACCTGTCAAGTTTTTTTCCCAAGAATTACTTAAATAAAACTATGCTCCGAGCTACCGCAAAATGTAACTTGGACCGATGAATAACGCGCGTGATTAGCACGAGTACAGGCACAAATGGGGTAAGATTGGCCCATCACATCTCTTAAACGAGAATGGTGACCTATCACTTTTATTGGATTTTTCGCCTGAACAGTGCTTTATAGAGAATATTCAGGGAAAGTTTCAAAATAATTTATCGGTAACTTTTGTTTATGAGGAATCACCTTAAGGAACACTACTTTAATATTTCTAGAGGTAGTTTTGATTCCATGTTGCACTGTTTTTCAGTGGAACTGTTTATGACATCATCACTTTCCTCATTTGCATAATACACAAACGTAACTATCTCTAGAACGAACGAAGATATTCCACTTTACATGCTCTTTAAGTTAACACGTTCCATATTAATAACTGCCTTAATGTTTTCGGTTACTACATTAGCTATTATATCAGAATTGATCAAAAAACCATTGGGTGAGAGAGTAATCCCGCTAATGACTGATTAACTACGTGACTGACTGATTGACAGACCAGCTAATTGACTGACTGACTGACTGACTGACTGACTAATTGACTGACTGACTGACCGTCTGACTCACTCACTGACCGTGACTAAATTGCCGAATGCATGTTGAGAATGAATGGGTGAATGCGGACGTCAGTTACCTAAATTGTTTTTCAGCAAAAGCAAATCAAACTTTTTTCTTTTTTCAGATACTTCTTCTCGGCAAGGATGTATTATCCAGATTTTCAACAGGCCGCGTGATTGACCTTGTATCAAATGATGTTCAGCGAATGGAAGAGGCCCCTTTTTGGTTTTGCACAATAATTACCTCCCTGCCTAAAACCGTGGTAGCAACGTTTTTGCTGTTGTATTTGATTGGTTGGCAAGCCCTTATGGGAGTGATATTTTTGTGTTTTCTTGCACCATACTACGCCTTGATGTCCTCTTTTAGTGCTGCACTACGCCTGCGCACAGCAGCGGAATCTGACCAGCGAATTTCCTTGATGACAGAGGTAGTTTCTGGAATCCGCGCCATAAAGACACATGGGTGGGAGGACCAATACCGAGAGAAAATAGAAAATACGCGAAGGTAGGAAGACAAACATTTGTATGCTGCTGTTTAAATATTTGTAAACAATTACCCTCTCAGTTTAAGGACGTTCGCGCCCAAATCGTCCCACGTACAGATTTTTTTAGAACTTTGACTGCAGGTAGAAAACGATAAGCCTAGATTAAAAACGTAAAAAAAATCGGGGGTCACCGAACTTGTTTTGAAGACCATAGCATTTCTAGGATTTCCAATTACTCGAGGCGATTCTGGCCGGATTCATTACTATTGGCATATATTGAAGTTGAAGAATCAAATCTAAGTTATGTGTGTTTAACACAGCATATATATATGTTATTGGCCGGCTGGGAGGTCCGTATAGGGAAAAACTGTGACCGAGGTCTTGAAAATGCTGCCCGAGGCCGCAGGCCGAGGGCAGCATTTTCAAGCCCGAGGTCACAGTTTTTCCCTATACGGACCGACCCTAAGCCGGCCAATAACATTTTTATCTTTTTTTTTCTTGACGTAAACTGGCTTACAAGTGCGTCTGTTTACGCAACTTTGCCATTGAATCGGCTTACGCACCGTCTACAAACCATTCGCAAAAAATCTAACGAGCGAAAGAACGAGTAAATCAGATACTATACGAAGAAAGATGTATTAAAGAACATAATTTTTTCGAACTACTTTATGCTAGTGCATTTAGTTCCCTAGTTAAGGTCTCCAAAATTGTTTTCCAGGTGTGAATTTTTGTCCAAAGTTTGAAGTTGTACTACAAAAACAGTTTTTGTCGATCATTGCGAATCACTCGACTGAATTAGACTTTTCTACCCTAAATTGAGTAGCAGATAACGACAAAATTCGTCAAGTGTATTCCACAGCAATTCTATGAAGTACAGCAACGATTAGAGAGGGAAACTCGACTGAAATTGACTCAGTTTTTACTTAAAATTGTACAAAGAGACACACAGGATTACGCGCCATTACAGCGCCGAGCAACAAACAACCAAACAAACTCTCACAGCTTCAAAAACTTCAATTGAATTTACTTACAGTAACTTTCCTTGCCATCTAAAGGTGAATAGAGGTAAACTTGCGTTAATTAATCGTCTTTGGAAGTGAAAAAAGGGCGAAAGATTGACGATAACCGCTAATTCATTCACGAAAATAGATCAACACGATGGATTCCGCCCGCGGTAGCGGTCCGTATGAGAGAATTCCGCCCGCTCCAGGAACCAATCAGATTGCAGGATTTGTTGAATTCCGCCCGCTCACGAGCCGAAAAAAAGATAAATAGGCTTATTTGATAGATCTTTGCTACATGTCATTAAGTCAGGTAGAATTAGTCTTAAAAAAATGCAACTTCCAAGTCACGCACACCCGTATCCATGTACCAATTCGACCCTAGTTTAATAGTACATGAAAAATAGTTAAAACTTCCCACATACAGATTTTTTTTGTTTTTTTAGTATAATGGAAAGAATCAGAAAAGGAAGTGATCTGCCGCAAAGAATGTGGGGGTCACGAGCATCCAAAAAATATATTCGCACACCAAGTTAACACAAAGGTCATTAGCTCTACATTTTGTTGCGTTTCGACTCGGTGCGAGCGCATGAAATACATGACGTGGCACGCGCGTGCCTAATGAATCGCATGTGCAGTACAGATGCGCAGTAGCAATGGGCGCGATCCGATATAACGATGCTGAGGTGTTCAGTCTGTCAATAGAGACCTTACGCAAAACACGGCGGCAACGGCAACGAGAACGTCACCAAACAATAGGTTTGAAGAGCAAAACAATAGCTATGCACGTGCGTTATAATTCTTGGTACATTTCTTTGCCGTCCTTTGCAAAACAGCAATGTGAAATGACCAATTTCTGCGTTGTTTGGAGAACGTGGACCACAGCGGGCAGTTTTTCGTATTTCTACGTGGAACCACTGAACGCATTCGTAGCATTTTCAGCAGGGCCAGGTTTTAATACCGACAAATACACAGATTAGATCTAAATTAATGAGAAATTTCAAGGTAAAATAGAAACACATTTTTACTAGGCGTCGTCCTCGCCGCCGCCGTCGCAGCTTTCCGTTTCGTAAACGGTCGATGCCATTTTCGCGACACTTGGAAAATTTTTTAATTGTGAACGAATTTTTCTCTACTAAATTAAAGAAAAAGGAAAATTTGCAAGTAACCACCTAGTATCGAACCCGGAACATCTGCTTCCTGACATCCCTCTTATACCACCACACTACCAGGTCTATCCGCCAAATTTTCCCAAAATTTAAGTGTAAAACGTGACATTCTTAAACATTAATAAGAGAGTTGCTCCAAACATCAAATAGGAGCTAACCGCAAGCAAACCAGTGTGAATATGAACAATTAAGCATTTGGTGAATGCATTTTACTCCATCAACAAATTATAACCAGTTTCTACCTTGTCCAGGCCTAAACTAAAGCAGATATGGCATCGTTCATTCTGAAAGGCTTGGTTACCAATGATGGCATCGACCGTTTACGAAACGGAAATCAGCGTCGCCGTCGTATATGCGTAAGGTCCCCAATCACAAATCCCAACGGACAACCAATGCTGCCATTTGATTGGTTCAGTCACTCAAGTCTAATTTTAGCAAGTTGCCACAGGATTCTGTTTTTCTGCCGGTTTTCTGCGGTTGAGAAATAAATTTGAAAACTAAAATTCGTAAAAAAATACAAACAGACTGCGAAGGTAATATATTTTATCTACGATAATATGATTATTCTTCGGATCACCCAGTTATCTAAAAGAGATTCCGTAAAGTCAATATTAGCTGCTGTTGTACTCTTGCAGATAAAATTCAGTCGACCTTCTACGAACGTAATCAGTTGTTTTGTGGCATTCAGCCTTGAGTCTTCCATATCCTTTCTAACGGCAATATTCAGGCGAAATCTCACTTTATCATTTTTCAAGTTCTGTTGTTTCTTCGTAGTACTTATTGTTTCCAATTTCTTTGCTCTGAATATGGAACAGTTTGAGGAATAACTCCAGTGTTGTTCAATTTGCATTTTGTTTGCATCATCATAACACTCTTAAACCTGAATAATTTGAAGTATCCCACCAAAAACTGTCTGTGTTCACAGGCTAATCAAAATCACCCCTTACCAGATATCATTTCGTTCTCAGCATGCTGGGATAAATGGAAACAGATAGCTACCAGGTATCAGCTTTGTTATTTTAGTTAGCGGCGAAATTTGAATGTTGCGCGTGCAGCGACGAAGATAATTAATCGTAGCCATCATCTAAAGTGTTAATATAAGTTTTATTTTCACTGTATTTTTATTATTTACCTTATATTATTCTACGTAAATGATTCCGTTGGTGTGACGAAAAAAAAACACTTTTTCTCCACGACTTCTATGTTATGCGACCGTTATTCTGGCTTTCCACCATTGCACAGGAAAGGAGAACAAAGTGCTTCAAGGGGGTGTGTCCTTGCCTTTTATAGGATCGCTCCGTGTTTAAGGTGGCTCCCCAGAGTTTATATTACGAACATCGTCCTTAGAGAAAGCGAGTTAGAAAACGAAACTTAGTTAATTTCCCTTAGAGTTTTCCCCCGTATAAATTTACCAGCATGGGTACTGTTGAAATAAGGCTTATGTTTTGGTTGTCAATTTTTGGATTAAGGCCATTACCATGGCAACATCTCATCTAATCACAAGCAAACATTTTCCTCATTTTGGCCTAGACTCCTGAATATTGTAACTTTCCTTCGGCGTGAATATTTTTCATATTTGGCCACATCATGGATATGATATTGCCTGACATTTTCAAATGTTAAAAAGTCAGCGTTGTTCAGACGGCTTTTCCAATATTCTGTAATTTGTCATTATTCTAAATATATTAGATTAGCTCTGACAGATTTTTAACAAAAATAGGGTATTTTATAGGATTTGTATGTGGTTACAACTGAGCCAAATTTTAAAAAAAATCACCTGAGGAAACGCGAGAAAACCAGCATTTATTTTACACTGTAAGTCTGACTTTCCTGAATATTTCTTCTTTTACCAAAACAGCGTCCCGTGCAAACGAAAACACTTGCATTTCGAGTTTCCAGCAATTTTGTAAACTTTATCCAGACGATATTACGGAACAGGGAAGTCATGTTTGTTTTATATATTTTTTGCGTGGACTTCCCCAGTATTGCATTGCGCATCCCTACTGCGCATAATTTTACGCGTGATTAGCGCGCACGCATTAGAAAATGGCGGCTTTTTCTTAACAGCTGGATCTCGCCAAAGAGGTAAATCGTCATTTTCTCGAAAACGACTGCGGTGATCTATCATTATTTTCTGTTGTTTTGAATTGAGTCATAAATTTCTCTCTGTAAAATAAATATGGGTCAATTCTCAGTGTTGAGCAAAAAACAGTCGTCGGGAACTTGAATTTAGCAAGCATTCGTGACTGTAATCATGGTGCTATTATAAGGATTTATATGGAATAAACAAGGTGCTGTTGCTCCTAAACGAACATGGGGACCCCTCATTTTTATTTCCAAATTTAAGTTCCTATAATATAAACAATCAATTGGAAAAGTTTGAGGAAAATCTCAGTGTAGGTTCTATTTCAGTGGAATGACCTTAAACGTGATTGCTACTGCGCATCTCTAGTGCGCATGCTATTCATTAGGCACGCGCGTGCCACGTCATGTACTTCAAGCGTGCGCACCGAGTCGAAACTCAACAAAATATAGAGCTGATGACCTTTGGGTTAACTTGGTGTGCGAATATTTCTCTTGGATGCTCGGTGACCCCCACTTTTTTTGGCAGATCACTTCCTTTTCTGTTTCTTTCCATTATACTAAAAAACAAAAAAAAACTGTACTTGGGAAGTTTTAATCATTGCTCATCTGCTATTCAAATAGGGTCGAATTGGTACATGGATACAGTTGTGGGTGACTTACGGAGCTCAGGATTCGTCACTTGTTGTATTGTCGCTTTCATCAGCGGTCAGGAGTCCATCAATAAAATATTACGCTAAAATCAGTGCATTTTAATTTTAGACAAGGGGCACTTCTAACGTCATACATAATGTCTCAAAAAGCTAAATTTATTTGTTGCAAACTGAGAGTAGCAGCTCGACAGCAGAAGATCGCTAGCCTTCTAAGAAATCAACTTGAGCAAGTGGGCCCACTAAGGCACAGCACAGTCGGCTTTTTGGGGCCATGGTACATAAAGGAAGGACCAAAGGAGATGAAACTCTATGGAGTTCTCTTTATTTGCATGCCCTCGCGTACTCCATCTAGGAACCGCAGCTTTGTTACCTACAAATTCCTTATTTTAAATGCCTATCGGTTCTTTATGTGCCACTGTGAACAAATCCGATAGTCAAAACAGACCAAAGTACCATTTCCTGTGCGTAAGGAATGAATGAAAGGGAACTACTAAAGAATAGCTGGGACTGTCGGGGATATCATCATTGGCTCCTTCGGTCAAACTGACCATGGGTTTTCATCCAGTAGAAAAAAATTAAAATTAAGAAAAAACACAAGATAAAAAGATTAAAAAGAGCTAGGAGGTGGTGATGGTGTTGTTGGAACGTCTCTTGTGACTATAAAGCCCTATTTGGGAGAGGCATTGTTTGCTGCACAAACTACACTGGTAAGTGTTTGTGACGGTCGTGCCTTCTTGCAAGGCGGTGTATTCGGAGCGCATGCGACGCATTTCAGCAGTGAGCTCATGCCGTCTATCCTCAGAGCCCTTGATGTGTTCATGTACAGTGGCTCTCCATTTGACCCGATTGTCAGCCAGCTGCTCCCAGGAGTCAGTGTTGATCTTGATACCTACAAGGTCTATTTTGACTACGTCTGAAGTGCAGATGGGGATAGCCGATTGGGCTCTTGCCCTGAGCGGGCTACCCGTACAGGATGTCTTTCGGGATGCGACCATCTTCCATTCAACGAATATGGCCCAGTCAACGCAGTCTGCTCCGTCTTAAGAGAGAGCGCATGCTGAGGAGACCGGCACGAGATAGTACATGCGTTTGTAACATGATCTTGCCGGGAGATACCCAGAATTTTAAGGCTTCTCAACTGGAATACGTTGAGCTTTTTCTCTTGTCGCGAGTAGGTTGTCCAGGACTCACTCCCATACAGGAATGCTGATCACACAGACGTTATAGACGGTCATTTTGGTTTTAGTGGCCAGCTTTGAGTTGTTCCATACTCTAGAAGTGAGACAGCCAATGGTTGTTGCTATAATTGCAGAATTATTGCAGACGATTAGACGAACGAGTCCCTGAGAACCCTTATGGTCAAAGCGGAAATAATAGTCTTAGTAAACAGCCACCTTTTCACTTAGATGAAGTAGACATGTCCAGCCAACACGTCAGTGACTAGATTCTCCTTTTCAAAACAAAACAGTGGTATTTACAGCGCTGATTATATTACCGTGAACACCTAAAATATGTCTGGAATGTTTATTGTGTTGTAACCAATCACATGCGAGATCTTCACACCACAGAAAACCACAAGCAACGAACGGTTTCCTATCTATATCTCACGGAACAAATTACCACGGAACAAATTACCTTCGTTTTAACATTCAGTCTTTTTACAAGTAAACAATTACTTTTCCTGCCCATCTGTTTACAGTATGTGCTATAATAGCGAAGAATACAGGTTTGAGCGAATTTGAAGTAAATTAAGCCGATGTGCCGGGCGGACGCACGCGACGGTTTGGCGCGCGAATTTTCAAACTTTTTGTAACAATCGAAATCGGAATAATTAGTTACGCCTGATCGCAAATTTGTTCGGCGGTTTTTCCAGTTTGCGATCTTGCGATCAAGGAACTTCTGCCGGCACAGTAATTCGAGGGTTCAATTGTTAGCCCACACAAATCAACCCTTGTTCTACAAAAATTATTAGCAAGGATTATGCTAATCACGATTGTTGATTTTTTTATTATCTTCATGTGATGTCGTTACATGGAAAGCTGGTCGCCGTCGCGTCGCGTTGGCTTCTAAATTTTTTCTTTCTAAACTCGAACGATGACCTGGATGCGGTCCTCAGCACTGATCTTGGAGAACAGCGGTGTTTTAAATTCCTAATAAGACAGTTTGTATCCTTAAACAAAACAAAAATAACTTGTTCCGTGGCCGATAGGAAACGGTTCGTTGCCTGTGGTTTCTGTGGTGTGAAGATCTCGCATGTGATTGGTTACAACACAATAAACATTCCAGACATATTTTGGGTGTTCACGGTAATATAATCAGCGCTGTAAAAGAAAAGAGAGGATGAGGAGAGCTTGAAAAACGAGTTCTTGTAGCGGAGCTTTAGCGCGCGAAGCGCGCAGCGAAGCCCCATACTTAAGAAAAATTGGTAACTCATCAAACCGAGAAAATTTGGTTATGACGTCAGCGTACGAGCGATCTAACGCCGTCCGTACAGACTCTGGGGGTGGAGGAGGGGCGTCTCGTGGTAAGGCTCAGAGACATGCAGCCTTGGTTTACCGTGTACTTCTTTGATATTGGGCATCCATGTTATGATCAATTGACAGCTGTCAAAACAAGGTCTCTGCTGACCAGTATCACGTGACCATATCGCGGGCTAAAGTGACAGCTCATCGAAGTCACACGTTTTTTTGAAGTTGACCGCTGACCAAGTGCTGGTTTTTGAATGGATCGCGGGCTCATGTCAGGTTAACTTGTTGAAAACAAGGAGGGATTGTTCGGAAGCCGGTTAACACTAGCCCAGGATTGTAACTTTTTCTTATGTACAAATGCTTTTTTGCTTCTTTGTTTTGAGTATATGGTGATTATAAAAACTCAAAACAGAAACTCAAACAGTAAATAGAAAACCTCACCGCAAAGTTACAAAACTCAAATCAACATTTTACCTTTTCTTGGATTAGCTCTATCGGGCACTGAACAACCCGGCCAAGGAGCTCCGCTTTTAGGCTGGCCTAAATCTATATATTAATAATCATTAAAGTAAGAATTGATTAAACATCCCTTTAAACATCCCTTTCTTGCCTGCTTACGTTTATTCATGTAGTTATGTCATATAAATTTGAGGGGTTTCTCCGTCTTTTGTGAATTTACCAAGTAATTATGTATGCTTCGTGAGATATATCCACGATTGAACGCTGATGAGATTCAAATTCCTGATGATAAGCATCACAAAGTGTCCTCAATGGTAAAAAGTCACCAAAACACACAAAATTCCGTTAAATATGAAAATGTCAAATAACCCTGCCAAATGTGAAGTACTAATTAACAACTTGCGTTCAATCCTGGACAAATGTGCTTCGTGAAGATATTATTTTTAAAGCTATAGATGACTCGCCATGTTTTGCTTATTTTTATAAATATTGCCAAACATCACAGTCTCCTCTTTTTTTTTTTTCAGACGCGAGATAAACATCATCCGTACGAAGAGTGCCATTCTAGCAAGTCTTGCTGCCCTGGAATACACTTCAGTATCAGTAGCCACCTTAGTGTCAATCATTACTCTTGTGTTATCTGGTCAACCCCTCACACCAGTAAATGCTTTTATGCTCCTTGCTTTTCTGGATATGCTAAGAATTCCCATTTGTTTTCACTTAGCCTACGGTTTCTTGGGAATACACGACGCATATGTTTCGCTAGGTAGAATTCAAGATTTTCTTTTGTTAGAAAACCTATCGACAGTCCCTTCAATCGCTGAAGCAAAGCGTTTAGAAAACACTGGTGAAACTGCGTCGAAAGATACTGGTACACAGGGATTTCTATGTGTGTCACATTTGACGTATAAAGGATTAAAAAGAAAAGATGAATTTATCTTGCAAGATATCGCATTAACTACAACTTCAGGAAGCTTGACAGTCGTGACTGGACCAGTTGGTAGTGGAAAATCTACTCTTCTCTCAGCAATCGCTGGTGAGATCTCTGACACAAGCGGAATAATAACCTGCCCAGAGACCATTGTCTATGTGCCACAAGTAGCTTGGGTCTTCTCTGGAACTCTACGTGAAAACATTTTGTTTGGTCAACCATACCATGAACACAGGTATACCAGAATACTCAAGGCATGCGCACTCATGGACGATATCCACCAGTTTCCTAATGGCGACCAAACAATTGTTGGCGAACGCGGTGTCGTTCTGAGTGGAGGCCAGCGGGCAAGAGTAAGCTTAGCACGCGCAGTATATGTCGATGCGGATCTTTACTTGTTGGACGATCCTCTGAGTGCGGTAGATGTTAAAGTTGGCCAACAAATATTTGAGAAGTGCATCAACGATCTATTAAGCACTAAAACACGACTGTTGACCACTCACCAAGAACAGCACATGACAGACGCTCATCAAGTGATTGTGTTGTACAAAGGTCGTGTATTGGGAAAAGGTAAATTCACTGAGCTACAAGAAAAAGGCATTTTAAATCAAGCCGTTGACCCGCTCTACCAGAAGGTTCTAAATGATAACAACCCAGAAAACAGTGCTGTTGAGGAGAATAAAGGAAAAGATGACAGAATGGTACCACTACCGAGTGACGCCAAGGGTTTGGAAATCTCTGTAGAAGATCGCACAATCGGTGTAGTGTCAGCTAAGCTCTACTGGAACTACTTCAGAAGTGGAGTACCTACCTTCGTGATCATCGCATTGGTTTGTTTATGTCTAATCACGCAAGGTACGTTGTTCTGATATCAAAGTCTTAAGAGTTCCAAAGCTAAGCCTCTCCGGTAAAATGTAGTAACCACAGCCATGGACGATTCCATGCAGCTGTCCATAAGCGGTTACTACGAAGTTTACAAGTTTTGAATTTTTGAAGCAACCCATAAATTGTGGTTCTCCTAATCGTTAAAACTGTAACCTTGCATTAAAAAGGAAAGAATCGACATACTCAACTGACAACCATACGATTTTTTCAGAAAATTTGTGAAATGAACTTATCAAACTGTCGCTGATCTCACAATTAAGTCTTTAACTGGGTTAATACCAGGCAGGTCTTGTGGTTCTGCCTGATCCGTTTTTGCAGTATAAATATAGTATTTCCTTACTTATACTTAGTTATGCGTGGGAGGAGCGGTGGCCCCATGGTTAGTGCGCTCGACTCCGGAGCGAGCGGTCCGGGTTCGAGCCCTGGTCGGGGACATTGTGTTGTGTTCTTGGGCAAGACACTTTACTCTCACAGCGCTTCTCTCCGCGCAGGTGTATACTGGGGGTAACCCTACGATGGACTATCAACCCATCCATGGGGGAGTAGAAATACTCCTAGTCGCTTCACAGAAAGCGGGGTAAGCTCCGACCTGGGGGGCCACAGACTTTACTTTACCTACCTTACTTAGTTATGCGATAACTATGACGGCAGAAATAATCAATTGTTACTTATATATGCGCTACTTTTTACCACATTTTAGTAATGATGTTGGCTCCTAATGTGTGGCTGTCGTTTTTGACCAAGAAACGTCAAACAGAACAGCAGGACAAGACAAACCTGACTATTTATGGCTGTCTTGTTGGGGCAGCTATTGTATTTGCAATCATTCGTGCATATGGATTCCTTTTGGTTTGTTTAAGATGTTCTAAACGTCTTCATAACAAAATGGTCGTGGCTCTTTTACAAGCGCCTGTTCTGTTTTTTGATTCAAATCCCGCGGGAAGAATCCTTAATCGATTCTCCAAAGATGTGGGCTGTATGGACGAACTGTTACCACAAAGATTTTTGTTTTCAATCCAGCTGGTATTACTGTTGTTTACATCCGTCATTGTGCCATCTGTCGCAAATCCTTGGCTTCTGTTTGCTATTGTTCCGCTGACTATGTTAGTCTTGTACATCTCAAAATATTACTTGAAGACTTCTAGAGAGCTAAAAAGATTAGAGTCCATAAGCCGCAGCCCAGTCTTCTCTCACATTTCGGAGACTCTGAATGGCCTGGATACGATTCGAACAAGAAGACGACAAAGAGAATTCGCGGACCAATTTAACAGGTATGTTGGGAAATAGGGAAAAATTGAATTAAACTTCTTCATACTCGCCCGGAATGAGGCCGCACGGGCTCTAGTCACAGAAACATTGGTTTAAGTTTGATCAATCTTGGTTTTTTGACGCAGTTTATTTATTTTCGATTCCCCAAATCGGCCAAAATCGATCGAAAATAAGCGCCATATTCAGAGGCCCCTAAACTCGAAAGTGAAGATTGCCATTGTAAACTTATTAATTGCACGTCGTATTTGTACTTCGCTTCTTGTGTATTTAAAGCTATTTTAATCAGAGGTCTCGATTTAATTACAAATCATTTCACGAAATGATGAAGGCTAATGACACATGTCATGACAGCTGCTACGTTTCAAATATAAGGTAGACACGAGACAAGCCCATGTGAAAACATAAACATCATTTCTAAAAACGTCACTCAGTAATAAAAATAATGACAAAAATACATACCAAACAGCAATGGTTGCACAATAAAAGACCATTTATGGTCTAAATAAATAACTTAAAGAGCACGATACAATGTGACTTCCTCGAATAACATTTCACTGCATTTCAGCAAGAAGCATCTAAGATATTAAACGTTCGCAGAAAAGTAAGTTGCGATGTGAATGTCTGGCCTACACAAGGTTCTTTTTGAGTCTAGATATATTAACGTATCCGTTGCTTTTCCTGAAGATATCAAGATATTCACAACAAGTCATTTATTATGGTGATGGCCAGTGGTAGATGGCTTGGGGTTCGCATGGAGGTTATTACCTCTCTGTTAATTGGCATAGTGGCTCTAGCGGCAGTTTTGGCGTCTCAAGATGCCGGTAAGTATAATCATAATCACGCAGTTTTGTGTATTATGGTAGAGGAATTCTTTTGGGTCTTTTCAGTGTGTAAATATAAAAAGTATGCTCGCAAAAGAAAAACATGAGTTCTTAAACAAATCTGCCAGTGGTATGTCAGTCGAAAAAGTCATGTGTAACTTTATGGCTACCCGTACCAACATCTCAGTAAAAGTTCGTTCCAGGCCAAGAACTAAAGCATTTTCAAACAGTCAAACACTAGGTTAAAAAGAGCGCTATTTCGCGGCTAAATACGCCATATAAAGAGTTTTGTCTAAGCCATACTTGTCCTTGCTTATTCAGATCTTCGTCGAGAATAGGGCCGGCGCGGATCCAGGGGAGGTGAAATGGGTGAATTTTCACCCCCCCCCCCTTTTTTCTGAGCCCCCCTCCCCCTTTTTTTGTTTTTTGTTTTTTGTTTTTTCTTATCCTTCAACCAGGCTTTGGTTCTATTACATTATTACAAAAATTCACCCCCCATTTCAAAATCCTGGATCCGCACCTGGGTGACTATTGAGGACATTTTAACTCTATATTGCGATATTATTGTGATAGTGTAGGTACTATTGCAATAGTATTGTGACAGTTTTCAGGAATGTCTGTATCTAATTAATGCCTTACACTTAATGAAATATCTAAGAAGTGGTAGTCAATACAGATACTGAGGAACACAATGGATGGTGTGACCCTATTGTTGGTTCAAGAATCAAGACGCTAAAAATGCTAGGTGCAGTAGGTGGTTTGTTGTAGGTTTCTTTTTTACCTTTATATGGCTGGAAAAAGGTGTCTATTTTCCAAACAAGTTAACATGTTAGAAGTATAGAATCTATCGAAGTTATCGATAGTCCGCTACACTATCGCAATTGTTATCTATATTTCATTTTCACTATCGATCCATCGCTATCGCAGCATTAACAGCGCGATTCATCGATAGTTCTATGTATTGTTACACCCTTAGTCGAGAGTCTTTGGAAGTCTGTAAAGGGAATCTCGGCTGTTGGCGCGAGTTGACGCTAAGTCGCTTCAAATAATGCCTTTATTACAAACTTTACTAGACAAGGGAAACGTAACATTTAATAATAATAATAATAACGAACGGAAGAGATTTCAGCTTTTAAATTTCTCGCGCGGCGATCTTGGATTTCATGACGTCACTGCGTTGTCCTATTGTTTCAAACCCAAGAGCCTCAGCTTTCGAACAATAGAGACAACGCAGTGACGTCATCAAATCCAAGATGGCGGCGCGCGGGAAATTTAAAAGCCGAAATCTCTTGCGTTTATTATTATTATTAAATATTACGTTTCCTTTGTCTAGTAAAATTAAAAATTGAGGCATTATTTGGAGCAACTTAGCGTCAACTCGCGCCAACAGCCGAGATTCCCTTTAATTATATTGAAGTTAAAAACAGTGATAAACGGTAAAGCAGAAATATTGTAGAGCACCAGAATACCGTGAATACGATGATCCAACTTTTGTCACAAGTGCATTTACTCAGCTAGATGCAATAGCATTTTTTTAACATGCTAAGCAGGTCTTGTTTACCACAAAATAACAAATTTATCATAAATCATTGGCCCATTTTCTCTGTAAAAAACTGACTGAGATAGCCAGCAGTTTCCTCTGTGACCTTAACGTCTCTTCACCCTGCCCCTTGATACTAACAGTATGAATAAAACATTTTCTCTTCTCGAACAGCTTTCGTTGGACTTGCACTTGCTTATGCGATCCAAACGGCGGCCGTAACTCAATACGCTGTCAGAAAATCATCAGATGTCGAGAATTTCATGACGTCAGTGGAACGAGTTATGACGTATACCAAGTTGGAACCTGAGCCCGGGTACAAAATAGTACGACGCCCTCCTGAAGACTGGCCGGGTGAAGGAAATATCACCTTCCAAGACGTATCATTGACGTACTATCCGGGGGGACCTCAAGTGTTAAAGAAAATCAATCTTAACATTAAAGGAGGAGCAAAGATCGGTGTTGCTGGTCGCACAGGTGCGGGCAAGTCATCTTTTGTGGCAGCTTTGCTACGCATGCCTGACGCTGATGGAGAGATAATGGTCGATGGTGTAAAAATAAAGAAGATTAACCTCCAACAAGCACGAAGATGTATATCGGTTCTTGGCCAAAGCCCTGTTCTGTTTGGTGGGTCACTCAGAAAAAATCTCGATCTCGTAGAGAGATTCCAAGATGTAGATTTATGGCGAGTTTTGGACGATGTGCAATTAAAAGACTTGGTAGAACGTCTAGAGGGACAGCTGGATCACGAGCTGCTGGAACATGGTGCAAATGTCAGCGTTGGAGAACGGCAGTTAATTTGTTTGGCTCGTGTGCTGTTACAGCAAAACAAGATTATCGTATTGGATGAGCCCACTGCACACGTGGATCCACAGACAGAGCAAACAATCTGGAGTGTAGTACGCGAGAAATTGAAGAATTCCACAGTTATCACTATAGCTCATCGTCTGAACACCATCAGAGACTGTGACAAAATTCTGTTTTTTAAGGAGGGAGAGGTGGCCGAGTTTGATTCCTTTGACATGCTACTGAGTGATGCAAGTGGACCTGCTCTCCTGGATAATAATGAACAATGAAGGATCCGCGCGTGCACTGCTGTTGATTAACTATAACTTGAGTCGTCGACAACAGTTATTATTTTACGTGGCCATCACGGCTGTCGCTATGAACTTAAAGTGGGTTCTGTTTGCTTGTTTTCATACTGATGATATAACGTATTGAGGTGTTACGTTTAGAAAGTTGATGACCTCTCGGTGGTCCCAAGTTGAATTTCCATAACTTTATGGATTGTCATCTTCAAATCGTTATCTATTACCTAATTACTTACAAACATTTCCAGTACCGATATCATCTCTCTCGCCATGATCACCCTTTGAGTGGCCACTCTATTTGAGAAGGGCGTTCCAAGAGTTGCTTTTGTGACTAAAAGCCTCTTGGGGAAGGAGTGTTTTCCTAGACTCTTAACCGACTGTAATCTTTTAAGTTAATCCAACAATTTTGTTTAGTTTCGATTTACAGCAAAAACGTCCAACTTAGAACCTGACTTACCTAAAATATGGTAAGATAATCAGAAAGTAATCCTTTTCAAAGTATTTGTTTTGAAAAAAAGTTTCGCCGGGCGATTTTGGGGGAAAAGTAGTAAGACTCTTACAATAACAATGATATCAAGCCTAATTTTATCAATTTAAGAATTCAGCCAGCAGCGTTGTTTATTAGAAAAAACGATTTAAGAACTGTTTACAGCAAGATGAAGTCAGCAGTGCCGGGTATAAATAGATTTAAGTTGGTGTTGACACGAGGCAATTTTTCTAGACCCTCTAACAAATAAGAATAAATTTAATCATAAGGTCATTTGGCCATGTTCTGTTGAGCATTGATCGTGGGCTCTTCGGTTTTGTTAAAAGTATCGAATTGACATTTAAATAAAAACGCATTGTTGAAGGTAAACAGCTTTATTTTATTTGAGACTTGAAACAACCAGACTGCTGAAACACAATGAAATATATCTCAGTTTTCAGAGGGCACCTCAGGGTCATGCCCTTAAAGTCCAAAACGACCTATGTATGAACAACAGCCTCGATTTGGCGCGAAAATATTTAACAATTATTCTGCGAAATCGCGCGGAATATCGTCTGATACTTGGCCAACGAGGCCGTAGGCCGAGTCGGCTAAAATCAGACGATATTCCGCGAGATTGAGCAGGATAATTGTTTTATTATTCAACAAATTGATAACAAAATTGATTTCCAAGCTCGTAACATTTTTAAACCTTTCGTGTCGACATTTTTTCACTTCACTTTTTCTTCCCACATACGAAGCTACGTATATCGCCGGATATCTGTTACCTACGGATGACAGATATCGAGAGCATCATGACCATATTTGGATAGTGTTACAATTTGTTGAATAATAATCTCGGATATTCCCCAGTTTTAGCTGGGGAATATTCGGTCACGTGACGTGTTTAGACCAATCGCGTGCGAGCGAAATGATTTGATGCATTATAAGTGCACATAATCGATTTAAATTTAAATTTAGTTTCAAGTCCCTAGATCTAGCAAATAACGTCTTCGCCAGGGACGTAACTGCTTCAGCATCTTTTTATAGCGGGGTTTCTACTGTAGTATTGCTGACCGGATTGAAATGGCAATCGTTGCTACGCGGGGGGTCTGGGGCATGCTCACCCAGAAGATTTTATGTCCTCAGGCGGAGATGTCATTTTCTTGATTTTGAGCACAAATTTTCAATAATCTCAGCGGCGCCAAACGTAACTAGTGTTTCCAAGAGGCGATTGCAAATCATGATATCGCTTTCTAAAGAGACGGTTATAAAATTTAAAAGGGATAAGTTAATAGTTGTTGAATACATTATACATTCTTTAAGAATTACTGTAGTTGTTGTGATGTAGTGATTTACCGTTCACTCAGCTAAGATATCCGCAAGAAGGAGGCACCTTGGGTACTCTCGTTAAAAATGTCTATTGATCACTCTTCACAGACATCTACAACCGCAGTACAAATATGAATTATTTCATATATGCGTCACAACACTACGCTGCACGGGAAAATGTGAAGTCAATAAATTGACCTCGCTCCCAATGTGTGGCTTCAGAGCTCAGTTGGTAGAGCATAGCACCGGTATTTCGCGGAGGTCACGGGTTCGAATCCCGTTGAAGCCCTGATTTTTTTTTTTTTTTTTTTTTTTTTTTTCAGGCTTCTTCTATCCAATTGCTTAAATTGGAAAATTTACTTATTAATTTATGGCGTAAACACAATAAAGGTACAGTGGAGCGTTACCTTAAAAACATAGCACAGCTATTCAAAACAATACAGGTCCAAACCTGAAAAATCGCACCTAGTTCTAAAAGTCTTGAAAAAAATCCAAAAAACTGTTTTAAGCCACCTAAGTAATATTTGCAACTTAAATTTTTAAACTTGTGGGCGCGCAAAGAGTGGTTGTCTCAGTGTGCGATTATCTGATTGGTCTCTTTTCTTAGTTTAATTTGATTGAGTTTGTAACAAACCCATTTCGAGAGGTTTGAATTGAGCCTCAAACAACAGACCTGAGTGCGAGGTTCTGGGGAAGAACTACAGAGTATATAAATCTTATTAGACGTTTAGTTGTGTAGTATTGCTGAGTATATTTACGAGTTGTGCTGTATTTTAGCGAGCCCGTAGGGCGAGTCAAAATACAAGCAACGAGTAAAAATTCTCAGCGATACTACAAAACAAAACGTCTAATAAGAGATTTATTATCCAACAAGCCAAATTGGTATGTTTGTGCGAGCGAATTTCGTGCATATTTATTTACAGGGAATGCGTGACAGAAGTATGCGGAGCGGAACGGAGATTGGCGCGGGAATTCCAGCTAACCCATGCGCTCACTTTAACAATTATACCTTTAGCCAGCCTTTAGCCCTTTCGGGCTACGGGTCAATAGCCCATGAGGCGAAGCCGAATGGGCTATTGACCCGCGGCCGTTTACGAAAGGGAAATCCAACTAGTCGGACAGAAAAGGCAACAATAAAGTAACCAAATATAATGCAAGTTGAAGAAATATTTATTTGGAGAAAAGACGAAAGAAAAAACCAGCGAATTTCGCTACTCGCCCAGTGCGAATAAAACTCACTAACTCCCTAGGGAAACAACAACTTAAACTAAGACTCGCACGTGATCACGTTGTGCACCTTGAAACCGCGGGGAATTTGTGTGCCAGCCGGCCTGATGTTAAAAAGCCCCGCCATTGAAGTAGACAACGTTTCTCATTAGAGACGGCATTCATTATTAAAGAAAAGGGATTTATAGTCGCAAAAACATATCATGCAGATTAACAAAAGGGAAATATGAACGTTTTGTGTCTCCAAGCTTTTGGTTTGGCGCAAAAAATGGGTTGCCCACGGTCGTCAACTCGCTCGTCGATCGCCGTCGCCAGGTAAGAAAGTATTTGTGTAATTTACAACAAAATATGCTGTTCCTGATCAAATCAAACTCAAAATGCTTGAGTTAAGCATTAGAAGACGCCAAAGCAACTTTAGTACTGTCTATATTTTTTATTAGCTGCGAAGAAAAAGACTGTTATCGTGATTTTTTCGATAGGACAGGTTGGTTTTGCAGGGTTTTGGCAGCCGCACAATTTTGCGAGTGCAGCCAGCCTGTATGCAAAGCTTTTTCCAGGGGCACCCAACGAGAAACTTCGATGAAATATCTGTTCGGGAGAGTCTACCCGTTCTAAGACTTTCGGATAATGCATTGCCAAAAGCTACTGATTTCTTACTAAGACATCACCTAAAAGATTCGCAACCAGAGAAATGCAGGGAAAAACAGTCCCTTAGATTTTCGGAAGGGATATTTTTGAAATTTCTGGCTCTAAAAAAGGTCGCCTAGCATTTTCGGGTAAGAAAAAAGTTCGCAGAGAAGTTCTTCGAAGGTAACGTTCAGCTAGCAAATTCTGATTCCCTAAAATTTTCGGGCACTTCAATCTTTAGCTAAGAAATCCGAACAGATCAAATTTTTCTAGCTGATTAGAAGAACTCTTTAAACAGTCTTTAAACATTACAAGGAGCCCAGAAATATCACTCAGAGGCTTTTTGCTTAATTTGATCGTCGGGTGCCCCTGTTTTTCTACTTTTGAGTGGGGAGGTATAACAAAACACTTAATGACTGGCCCCTCGGGAAACAGTGAGTTTTGTTTCCCCTCGACCTCAATGTTCCCCTCGGCTTCGCCTCAGGGAACATTGAGGGTCTCGGGAAACAAAACTCACTGTTTCCTTTGTGACCAGTCATTAAGTGTTTATTGTACAACCCTAGCATATGTCACGGTGTGATTTGCATTATCATACAACATAAACTGTTGTCTCGTTTGAAAGCGGCATACAAAATATACGGCATTCCGCCGAGTACTGAAATGTTTCAGTATTACGGGATTGGGATATTTGTGAGAAGAGATGTATTTTATGGCGTGAAAACATGAAGGAGCTGACGGAGTGTGGTTTTGTGAAAGTCAACTAACTGTGGTAACTACCTATCAAGTATCATTTATTTTGTTATGCAGTACTTTGTCTTTTATAAATGTACTAGTTCTATGATGAACCTACTAGACAAAAATCTATTCTACTGTGGATAGTGAGTAGCCTAGCTCTGTGCGCTCGTTAATAAAAATTGCGATAAAGTATTAAACGACTTGCAGATTTATACTAAAGATTATTCGTTCTTGATTTCTATCGCTTGATAGCTGACACGGGCTGCATCTTCGTCAACAATCTCGAGCTTAAAACTAATTGTTCAATAGAATTTGGGCTCAAGAAGAAATAACTACAAGGAAAGCAAAGTAATGGTTTTTTTTCTTAAGTTGTGCGACGAAACCGTAAGATTCTTTT
>JAHPZR010033644.1:22500-28398 GCA_019787425.1 Platygyra sinensis | reverse complement strand
AAACTGCGCATGTGCTGTCACGCAAGATGGCCGGCATTGGAGGTAAGGGTTGCAATAGTTTCATATATTAATTCTTCTTTTCTTGCAAAGTTTCGATTTCCGGTAAGAGAGTACATGAGGAGATATAACGCTGTTGAAAACATTTACATTCACAAAGGTATCGGTCCGTGAGACCGAGTTATCTTCTTGTCCTAGAAACCGAGACAATTATTTCGAAAGTGCCGCTGTCCGATCACCAAAACAAGTTTATCAACTTTTTGTTCCTCATTTTGGTATGGCCGTATTATGTGTGTGTATCGTATAAATATATAAAACAGCGGGACACGTCGTTCGAATTCTCCTCAATTCTCTCAACTGTTGATCTTTCAAAACATTTAACCATGGTTGAATCATTCGAAAATTCACACAGCTCGTCAATTTTGTGACCTTCAGTGTCTTCTTTTCCTTTTTCGGCAATCGAGTATGGTTGAACCTGTATGAGCAGGCATTTTCGGGAAATGAGACTTCTATAGTTACATGTAGCTTCTACTTTTATCATGAAGACGTTCGTGCTAGACTTCATTCAATGTAGAACCTTTCTAAGTGTTTTATACCGAGTCCGTGATGCTCAGTCCGTGTTTTATACCTGAATCAGTATTTTATACCCAGTCCGTAATGCTTAGTCCGCGTTTTATACCTGAGTCCGTATTTTATACCCAGTCCGTAGTCCGTAGTCCGTCTGTCCGCAGTCCATGTTTTATACTGACCGCGCTCGCCCCAGGAAGATTGAATGAATTTCTCGAGGATTGCATTGAATATGTTTTTGAGTGGATTGAATAACTATGTGAAATTGAATAAATATTTTATGATTCGATTGAATAAATATTTCCGTGATTGGATTGAATGAATATTTTACTGATTGAATGAATATTTCCGTGATTGGATTGAATAAATATTTCCGTGATTGGATTGAATAAATATATATCTTCGTGATTGGATTGAATAAATATTTCCGTGATTGGATTGAATAAATATTCACTCTGATTAAATTGAACTGAGAAGCATGGGTTTGAATTGAATGCTTTTTCGGATTGTTTGAATATGTTTGGAAGATTAAATTAAATGACATTACGCCAAAATGATTGGATTGAATAAATATTTGACTTGATTGAATTTTGCTACAAACGGCGTGCCATACCATAGCAATTATGCGGTTTACAGCACAGCAGGTCTGAGTCACTTCAGTATAGAAATAAATGATTCAAAAGCCATGTAGAAAAGTTCTGGTATTTTTTGTTTACTGTACTCGATCACCGAATATAAGAATTGAATACATTATTAATTGATTTGTTCCCCACACTTGACTGCATAAAACATATTGACTGTCTGTTGCAATCACCATCACTGCCACATTACCACTTACTCAAGGCACTGTTTTACTTGTGGTGAATATAGCAAATATAGTAACCTTATTTTTGCAAAACTTGAATGCTTAATTTTTGTACAATGCAAAGTCCACATGTGTATAATGAACTATTTGTTACATACCTTGTGCTCTCTAATCCAAGTGTTGTGGAACCAAGTTCGAGCAGCTTTTAGCTCTGGCCGTAGCCATATCTCCCATTCCTCCAGGTCTGCAATTCGTCGAAAACGACACAGGACCTCCTTCTTGAATGGCATAGCACCATTAGCACCTTTAGAGAGCCACCTCTCCCAAGCTTGTTCCCGGTGGAAATCACATATGAACACTTTGCAATCTTAATAAAAACGAGGTTGATACTATGACTCATTTCTGATTCTTTTTATGGCAAAAAAATCACTTTTAATTAAATTAAATACAATAAGTAAATGCTTAAATAAATTGATTGTGTGCACTGTGATCTACTGCAGTATCAGTTGCAATATTTTGTAGTCATTCTAAGGATGTGCCACTTTGGATCAGTGATGTACTGTATTTTCTCATATTTTAACATTATACACTCATCCCCTGCTATATTAGCACTCAGTTAAAATAGGTGAAAATTGAATTTGATGTGCTGGGTTACTTAATGTACTCATGTACAGGTTTTTATTGGAGTAGCCAGGTTCATAAAAGTACCAAAGATTCACCTGAAACCATTATCATTCACTTTTAAACGACACTTTTTTTATTTTTACTCTCTTACAGTTTACCTGGAAATAACTGCTCTACTGCACCAATCTCAGATTCACTATAGTCTTCCAGAAAGGATTTAGGTGACCAGTCTGGGTTCCAGTCTGCAATGACTTTGAGGGCTTTCTCAATGTTAGTGCTTGCTTCACTTTGTAAAACAAAACTGCCCACAACCTGGTAGTCCACATTTACTAGGAAAAACAATGGTAGGGCATATTTTGTTGTGCGATAAGTGGCATCGAGCAGACTTAGCTCATTGCCATAGCGATTTAGAAGTTTTCTTTGCCATTTTGTTTGATGGACAAACAAGAGACCCTTCTTACCACTGTCTACTTAAACAACTTCTTCTTCAGAATCATTGTCATCATCATCCCCATTGTCACAACTTTGTTGAAAATCAACCTGCACTTGAGCATATGGGTGGAACGTGATAAAATCTTCTGGGCTTTCTCTCTTCCTTTCTTCAATTTTCTTCTCCAAATTTTCTTGGTCCATTTTTGACCATCGGTTCTTCACTACAGACTCGTAAATGCAGTTTCTCAAGTCAACCTTACTTGGAAAGAACCTTCTGTTTGACCTAGGTGGAACAGGCCCTTCCTTAAAAAGAACTTTGGACACATAATGTCGTAGGTGTCAGCGTGTTTCATTCACTCCCCTAACCCCTTCATCCACCAGTTCTTTGATTTGTGCCCTTAGGCGTGGATCCATTCTTTGAAGGAAACCTGCATTCTGAAATAAAAAAAAAGGTTTGTTATGATTCCAAATGCAACTGATTTTATTTTTAATTTTCTCCATTTCTTAGTGTGTACACACCTCTCCGGTTGCATGCTGGGTGTGGTCTGTGGGCCGTGGTAGGTGAACATACACACGCCTTTCACTCTCCCACGACAGTGTTCTCTTCTAATGCTTGCTGCAGCTTTTTTGTTTCGTTTCCTCAGAAACGAAACGGTATTGTTTTCAGTTCAGGGGTGAACTATTTACATAGTGGAGGAGATATCCAATCAGAGTACAGGTCGTAATTGTAAAGGTAAATACGGCGGCAAAATTTCCGCCCAAATTCTGTGTATCGAAATGCAACATTTCAATTGTTGCCTTTTACGAAATGGGGAATTATTGATTGAAACTCTCTTTATTGGTATATTACAATAGAAAAGTACCAACTGGACTTCTAATCGCGTAGTGATAGTAAAAGGGAAATATATTTTCAAGGTAGAGACGCCGCCACACCACGCGATTTGACCCCCAATGAGATATTTTAAGCCGATTGAAGCCGTTAGTTTTGTTTAGTTCAACAAAGAAATGGTACTGATTTTCGTTTTAGAGTGATTTATTTACATAGTAAGTATGAGAGTTATCAATGTAACGCTTGTAATTCCGGCACAAGATAAACATGCGCAGCAAAAACATCCTGTTGAAACTAAATTTAATTTCGAGTGACGGAAACAAAAGGAACGTATTAAAATGGCACTGAAGGCAGAAATAACTGATAACTTGAATGTTTTAAGTCAGACTGGAACGCTGTGATTCCAAATGAGAAATGATTAAGATCACAACGGCGACATAACTTTCGTGAAATCGGACTTGTCAGGAATAACAATCCCGCCGATTTTCTGTGGATGCTTCCGGGAAAAGAACACGCACTTGGAACGCTTGGATGATACCAGTGACAGAAAAGATATTCTGTGGAAGGTAACTAATTCATCAAATTGTATTTTAATTAACCTTGCTATATAGCAAAAGAGGTACAATATGGCTTTCTTGTAAGGTGTCGACATTTCATAGATTTAATTGAATTTGTCAGATTTTCCGCCCAATTTGAGAAACTTCACTTCTTGTGGAGCGCGTCCTATCATAAGCTTTTAGAAATAACAATGTTTTTGTTTTGAGGTACCGTGGCTGAGCTGGTTTCCATGAAAACACCAATAACATTTGTATTTTGGCTTCATAAGTAAGCCGAAGGTGGCCTGTGTAAATAATTGCAAAACTCTCGTCACACGTAACACGTCCTTTCTGAAAAGAAAAATATATTGCAGCAACGACAGCAAAATGAAGAGTGCCGCAGCAGCCATTCGAATCAAGCATTTCCTGGCCCAGAAATGGAAAATTTATGTGTCAAATGCTTTTACCTCTTAGCGTTATTTAGCCTCACACAATAATTTCGAATTTGCGAAAATTTGGCGGGGCCGTGCGGCCCGCTTCCTGAAGCATTTACCCTGCTTAATTAATTAAGACCAAAATCTGCGATTTTTCAACCCTATTTATGACCTGTCCCTTAAATGTATGCCCTATCGCAAACCTGCCTTAGTGCCCTATATCATAAAATTTGAGATTCTTGGATCTCCTGCCTTATCAACTATTGTTTGATTCCCAGTCTTATCGATAATGATGAAAAACTAGCTTCTTTTAAAAACACTGAACATACCTACCAAATGCAAGACTAAAGTGCAAAACCATGCCCAGTTTGAGACCAAAATGACCAAATTGGATACTCTATTTCTGACCTAAATGTCTCAAAAAAAAAACATACCCTCTCAGGCTGGACATACCTATACCCATATATGGGAGTACCCTTCTCTCCTTGGGCAGAGTCACAGGAAAGTATCACAAATAAATACATTTCGAAGTGCGGTAATGTGTAGAAAACTTGAATTAATTTATAGCCCTTCCTTTTCTACCATAGTTCCAGTACTATATCCCGCCTCGACGAAAAACCCCAAGCTCTGGCAACTAAAGCCTGGTTCTCATATGCCGCCGACCTAACTGGGACACGGCCTGGGACAACGCTGCGGCATATGTGAACATTTATCGCGGACACAATCTCTCCCAGGCATTGACCGCCGGCTTGCCTGCGAAGTTGAGTTGAGTTCAACTTCGCAGGCAAGCCGGCGATTGTCGGCGATGAAAATATTTTATGTGAACATCATCTGCAGGTAGGTCGGCGGCATATGAGAACCAGGCTTAAGCGAATCACAAAGCAGCGCATAAGCACAAATCCCCCTCACCCCGGGACTTCACACGCACAAGTTATCAAAACACGAGCCTCTCTGAGACTGGATATCTTTCCGGAAACGAAACACTATTTCTTTCTGAGAAATAGCTTCTTGTTGATGCTGTCTTTCTTCGTTTTGGGGTGTCCACTGTAATCTGAAGAGTGACAGTTATAAAATAATTGGTCAATCATTCAGGAAAAGGGAAACACCATAATTTCAATAGAAATCATGGTTTAATTTCCTTAGTTTTCTGGGACACTCTTGTTGTTTATGTAGCAATTTTTGATGAGGTATAACAATTTTCATTACAATTTCATGACTTTGCTTTACTTTTGGTAAGTTAATTATCATAGACAGGCCACTCTTTTCACGTAGTCCAACTAGTAATCTTATACAAATGCTTATGGGAGTTTGGTCCTCAGAAAGTATTACAATTTTAGTGTTTGATTTAAATACCTTTGATGGTTTTTAAAAAATATATATAAATTCTCCCAAACTCTCTTGAGAATTAGTAGAATTCTACTAGTATACTAATGCAAATGCTGTAATCTGATTGGCTGAGCCATTGCACACTATCAGCCATTAGTGTGCAGTGGCTGGAACTCGTCTACGAAATGGCGACGTTTTTTCGTTTTGCCAAAGTTTTGGAGGAAAATTTTAATGAAAATGAATAATTAAAATCCTGAGAAGACTAAACAAACGACATTTACGGTTTCTTGACTTAAAAAAATTGAAATTATCGAAAAAAAAATGATGTACGCGCGTACACACTTCAAT
>JAHPZR010033644.1:0-12500 GCA_019787425.1 Platygyra sinensis | reverse complement strand
ATAAGGTAATGCAATACAATTATGAAAACAATGTATTGATTCATTTGCATATTTATTGACACTGTCCATGGCTATTTATTAAAATATAATGATAATTAACCAATTGAGCTTGAAATTTCTATGAGGTGATAGTTGATGAGGCCGAAGGTCGAATCAACTATCACCTCATAGAAATGGAGAGCAAATAAACTAATTGTTTTAGCAGAATTCTTTCTAAAGTTTACTTCAAATAACGGTTTCCAATTATTTCTCGACGTACTATTAAACTTTGCGCCTTAAAAAGATCGCCCGAACTGAATTGGCATTTAACATTGAAGTGTGTACGCGCGTACATCATTTTTTTTTCGATAATTTCAATTTTTTTAAGTCAAGAAACCGTAAATGTCGTTTGTTTAGTCTTCTCAGGATTTTAATTATTCATTTTCATTAAAATTTTCCTCCAAAACTTTGGCAAAACGAAAAAACGTCGCCATTTCGTAGACGAGTTCCAGCCACTGCACACTAATGGCTGATAGTGTGCAATGGCTCAGCCAATCAGATTACAGCATTTGCATTAGTATACTAGTAGAATTCTACTAATTCTCAAGAGAGTTTGGGAGAATTTATATATATTTTTTAAAAACCATCAAAGGTATTTAAATCAAACACTAAAATTGTAATACTTTCTGAGGACCAAACTCCCATAAGCATTTGTATAAGATTACTAGTTGGACTACGTGAAAAGAGTGGCCTGTCTATGATAATTAACTTACCAAAAGTAAAGCAAAGTCATGAAATTGTAATGAAAATTGTTATACCTCATCAAAAATTGCTACATAAACAACAAGAGTGTCCCAGAAAACTAAGGAAATTAAACCATGATTTCTATTGAAATTATGGTGTTTCCCTTTTCCTGAATGATTGACCAATTATTTTATAACTGTCACTCTTCAGATTACAGTGGACACCCCAAAACGAAGAAAGACAGCATCAACAAGAAGCTATTTCTCAGAAAGAAATAGTGTTTCGTTTCCGGAAAGATATCCAGTCTCAGAGAGGCTCGTGTTTTGATAACTTGTGCGTGTGAAGTCCCGGGGTGAGGGGGATTTGTGCTTATGCGCTGCTTTGTGATTCGCTTAAGCCTGGTTCTCATATGCCGCCGACCTACCTGCAGATGATGTTCACATAAAATATTTTCATCGCCGACAATCGCCGGCTTGCCTGCGAAGTTGAACTCAACTCAACTTCGCAGGCAAGCCGGCGGTCAATGCCTGGGAGAGATTGTGTCCGCGATAAATGTTCACATATGCCGCAGCGTTGTCCCAGGCCGTGTCCCAGTTAGGTCGGCGGCATATGAGAACCAGGCTTTAGTTGCCAGAGCTTGGGGTTTTTCGTCGAGGCGGGATATAGTACTGGAACTATGGTAGAAAAGGAAGGGCTATAAATTAATTCAAGTTTTCTACACATTACCGCACTTCGAAATGTATTTATTTGTGATACTTTCCTGTGACTCTGCCCAAGGAGAGAAGGGTACTCCCATATATGGGTATAGGTATGTCCAGCCTGAGAGGGTATGTTTTTTTTTTGAGACATTTAGGTCAGAAATAGAGTATCCAATTTGGTCATTTTGGTCTCAAACTGGGCATGGTTTTGCACTTTAGTCTTGCATTTGGTAGGTATGTTCAGTGTTTTTAAAAGAAGCTAGTTTTTCATCATTATCGATAAGACTGGGAATCAAACAATAGTTGATAAGGCAGGAGATCCAAGAATCTCAAATTTTATGATATAGGGCACTAAGGCAGGTTTGCGATAGGGCATACATTTAAGGGACAGGTCATAAATAGGGTTGAAAAATCGCAGATTTTGGTCTTAATTAATTAAGCAGGGTAAATGCTTCAGGAAGCGGGCCGCACGGCCCCGCCAAATTTTCGCAAATTCGAAATTATTGTGTGAGGCTAAATAACGCTAAGAGGTAAAAGCATTTGACACATAAATTTTCCATTTCTGGGCCAGGAAATGCTTGATTCGAATGGCTGCTGCGGCACTCTTCATTTTGCTGTCGTTGCTGCAATATATTTTTCTTTTCAGAAAGGACGTGTTACGTGTGACGAGAGTTTTGCAATTATTTACACAGGCCACCTTCGGCTTACTTATGAAGCCAAAATACAAATGTTATTGGTGTTTTCATGGAAACCAGCTCAGCCACGGTACCTCAAAACAAAAACATTGTTATTTCTAAAAGCTTATGATAGGACGCGCTCCACAAGAAGTGAAGTTTCTCAAATTGGGCGGAAAATCTGACAAATTCAATTAAATCTATGAAATGTCGACACCTTACAAGAAAGCCATATTGTACCTCTTTTGCTATATAGCAAGGTTAATTAAAATACAATTTGATGAATTAGTTACCTTCCACAGAATATCTTTTCTGTCACTGGTATCATCCAAGCGTTCCAAGTGCGTGTTCTTTTCCCGGAAGCATCCACAGAAAATCGGCGGGATTGTTATTCCTGACAAGTCCGATTTCACGAAAGTTATGTCGCCGTTGTGATCTTAATCATTTCTCATTTGGAATCACAGCGTTCCAGTCTGACTTAAAACATTCAAGTTATCAGTTATTTCTGCCTTCAGTGCCATTTTAATACGTTCCTTTTGTTTCCGTCACTCGAAATTAAATTTAGTTTCAACAGGATGTTTTTGCTGCGCATGTTTATCTTGTGCCGGAATTACAAGCGTTACATTGATAACTCTCATACTTACTATGTAAATAAATCACTCTAAAACGAAAATCAGTACCATTTCTTTGTTGAACTAAACAAAACTAACGGCTTCAATCGGCTTAAAATATCTCATTGGGGGTCAAATCGCGTGGTGTGGCGGCGTCTCTACCTTGAAAATATATTTCCCTTTTACTATCACTACGCGATTAGAAGTCCAGTTGGTACTTTTCTATTGTAATATACCAATAAAGAGAGTTTCAATCAATAATTCCCCATTTCGTAAAAGGCAACAATTGAAATGTTGCATTTCGATACACAGAATTTGGGCGGAAATTTTGCCGCCGTATTTACCTTTACAATTACGACCTGTACTCTGATTGGATATCTCCTCCACTATGTAAATAGTTCACCCCTGAACTGAAAACAATACCGTTTCGTTTCTGAGGAAACGAAACAAAAAAGCTGCAGCAAGCATTAGAAGAGAACACTGTCGTGGGAGAGTGAAAGGCGTGTGTATGTTCACCTACCACGGCCCACAGACCACACCCAGCATGCAACCGGAGAGGTGTGTACACACTAAGAAATGGAGAAAATTAAAAATAAAATCAGTTGCATTTGGAATCATAACAAACCTTTTTTTTTATTTCAGAATGCAGGTTTCCTTCAAAGAATGGATCCACGCCTAAGGGCACAAATCAAAGAACTGGTGGATGAAGGGGTTAGGGGAGTGAATGAAACACGCTGACACCTACGACATTATGTGTCCAAAGTTCTTTTTAAGGAAGGGCCTGTTCCACCTAGGTCAAACAGAAGGTTCTTTCCAAGTAAGGTTGACTTGAGAAACTGCATTTACGAGTCTGTAGTGAAGAACCGATGGTCAAAAATGGACCAAGAAAATTTGGAGAAGAAAATTGAAGAAAGGAAGAGAGAAAGCCCAGAAGATTTTATCACGTTCCACCCATATGCTCAAGTGCAGGTTGATTTTCAACAAAGTTGTGACAATGGGGATGATGATGACAATGATTCTGAAGAAGAAGTTGTTTAAGTAGACAGTGGTAAGAAGGGTCTCTTGTTTGTCCATCAAACAAAATGGCAAAGAAAACTTCTAAATCGCTATGGCAATGAGCTAAGTCTGCTCGATGCCACTTATCGCACAACAAAATATGCCCTACCATTGTTTTTCCTAGTAAATGTGGACTACCAGGTTGTGGGCAGTTTTGTTTTACAAAGTGAAGCAAGCACTAACATTGAGAAAGCCCTCAAAGTCATTGCAGACTGGAACCCAGACTGGTCACCTAAATCCTTTCTGGAAGACTATAGTGAATCTGAGATTGGTGCAGTAGAGCAGTTATTTCCAGGTAAACTGTAAGAGAGTAAAAATAAAAAAAGTGTCGTTTAAAAGTGAATGATAATGGTTTCAGGTGAATCTTTGGTACTTTTATGAACCTGGCTACTCCAATAAAAACCTGTACATGAGTACATTAAGTAACCCAGCACATCAAATTCAATTTTCACCTATTTTAACTGAGTGCTAATATAGCAGGGGATGAGTGTATAATGTTAAAATATGAGAAAATACAGTACATCACTGATCCAAAGTGGCACATCCTTAGAATGACTACAAAATATTGCAACTGATACTGCAGTAGATCACAGTGCACACAATCAATTTATTTAAGCATTTACTTATTGTATTTAATTTAATTAAAAGTGATTTTTTTGCCATAAAAAGAATCAGAAATGAGTCATAGTATCAACCTCGTTTTTATTAAGATTGCAAAGTGTTCATATGTGATTTCCACCGGGAACAAGCTTGGGAGAGGTGGCTCTCTAAAGGTGCTAATGGTGCTATGCCATTCAAGAAGGAGGTCCTGTGTCGTTTTCGACGAATTGCAGACCTGGAGGAATGGGAGATATGGCTACGGCCAGAGCTAAAAGCTGCTCGAACTTGGTTCCACAACACTTGGATTAGAGAGCACAAGGTATGTAACAAATAGTTCATTATACACATGTGGACTTTGCATTGTACAAAAATTAAGCATTCAAGTTTTGCAAAAATAAGGTTACTATATTTGCTATATTCACCACAAGTAAAACAGTGCCTTGAGTAAGTGGTAATGTGGCAGTGATGGTGATTGCAACAGACAGTCAATATGTTTTATGCAGTCAAGTGTGGGGAACAAATCAATTAATAATGTATTCAATTCTTATATTCGGTGATCGAGTACAGTAAACAAAAAATACCAGAACTTTTCTACATGGCTTTTGAATCATTTATTTCTATACTGAAGTGACTCAGACCTGCTGTGCTGTAAACCGCATAATTGCTATGGTATGGCACGCCGTTTGTAGCAAAATTCAATCAAGTCAAATATTTATTCAATCCAATCATTTTGGCGTAATGTCATTTAATTTAATCTTCCAAACATATTCAAACAATCCGAAAAAGCATTCAATTCAAACCCATGCTTCTCAGTTCAATTTAATCAGAGTGAATATTTATTCAATCCAATCACGGAAATATTTATTCAATCCAATCACGAAGATATATATTTATTCAATCCAATCACGGAAATATTTATTCAATCCAATCACGGAAATATTCATTCAATCAGTAAAATATTCATTCAATCCAATCACGGAAATATTTATTCAATCGAATCATAAAATATTTATTCAATTTCACATAGTTATTCAATCCACTCAAAAACATATTCAATGCAATCCTCGAGAAATTCATTCAATCTTCCTGGGGCGAGCGCGGTCAGTATAAAACATGGACTGCGGACAGACGGACTACGGACTACGGACTGGGTATAAAATACGGACTCAGGTATAAAACGCGGACTAAGCATTACGGACTGGGTATAAAATACTGATTCAGGTATAAAACACGGACTGAGCATCACGGACTCGGTATAAAACACTTAGAAAGGTTCTACATTGAATGAAGTCTAGCACGAACGTCTTCATGATAAAAGTAGAAGCTACATGTAACTATAGAAGTCTCATTTCCCGAAAATGCCTGCTCATACAGGTTCAACCATACTCGATTGCCGAAAAAGGAAAAGAAGACACTGAAGGTCACAAAATTGACGAGCTGTGTGAATTTTCGAATGATTCAACCATGGTTAAATGTTTTGAAAGATCAACAGTTGAGAGAATTGAGGAGAATTCGAACGACGTGTCCCGCTGTTTTATATATTTATACGATACACACACATAATACGGCCATACCAAAATGAGGAACAAAAAGTTGATAAACTTGTTTTGGTGATCGGACAGCGGCACTTTCGAAATAATTGTCTCGGTTTCTAGGACAAGAAGATAACTCGGTCTCACGGACCGATACCTTTGTGAATGTAAATGTTTTCAACAGCGTTATATCTCCTCATGTACTCTCTTACCGGAAATCGAAACTTTGCAAGAAAAGAAGAATTAATATATGAAACTATTGCAACCCTTACCTCCAATGCCGGCCATCTTGCGTGACAGCACATGCGCAGTTTCCGATCACCAAAGCAAGTAATAGTTCTCATTTTCATATTCCTCTAATTTTTTGCTCTCTACTTTCCCAGCCATGCAGTATCAGATATTTTTTCTCTTTTTGATACCTTTGCTCATTTTAGAAATTTAAGTTCACCGTGGAGTCAATATACCACAAGGACAGCAACATGTTTCGTCTGCTCAACAAAGTTGAGTCCTGTTGGCGGAGACAGTACTTGGATGGGTGACCAAATACGAATACCCCTTGTTGTAATAACTTTTTTTTTGTTTTTTTTTCCCTCCTTTTCCAAGGCGATATTAAGGAGAGCAGAAACTGTCATCCTTGTGTAATGTCGTTTTTTTTTCCTGTTTATCAACTTTTTGTTCCTCATTTTGCTAAGGCCGTATGATGTGTGTATCGTAAAAATATATAAAACAGCGGGACACGTTGTTCGAATTCTCCTCAATTCTCTCAACTGTTGATCTTTCAAAACATTTAACCATGGTTGAATCATTCGAAAATTCACACAGCTCGTCAATTTTGTGACCTTCAGTGTCTTCTTTTCCTTTATCGGCAATCGAGTATGGTTGAACCTGTATGAGCAGGCATTTTCGGGAAATGAGACTTCTATAGTTACATGTAGCTTCTACTTTTATCATGAAGACATTCGTGCTAGACTTCATTCGATGTAGAACCTTTCTAAGTGTTTTATACCGAGTCCGTGCTGCTCAGTCTGTGTTTTATACCTGAGTCAGTATTTTATACCCAGTCCGTAGTCCGTAGTCCGTCTGTCCGCAGTCCATGTTTTATACTGACCGCGCTCGCCCCAGGAAGATTGAATGAATTTCTCGAGGATTGCATTGAATATGTTTTTGAGTGGATTGAATAACTATGTGAAATTGAATAAATATTTTATGATTCGATTGAATAAATATTTCCGTGATTGGATTGAATGAATATTTTACTGATTGAATGAATATTTCCGTGATTGGATTGAATAAATATTTCCGTGATTGGATTGAATAAATATATATCTTCGTGATTGGATTGAATAAATATTTCCGTGATTGGATTGAATAAATAGTTGAACTGAGAAACATGGGTTTGAATTGAATGCTTTTTCGGATTGTTTGAATATGTTTGGAAGATTAAATTAAATGACATTACGCCAAAATGATTGGATTGAATAAATATTTGACTTGATTGAATTTTGCTACAAACGGCGTGCCATACTATGGTATACAATATTTCTGTGAGGATATTACATTCTTTCTCCCATTTTCTTATTTTTAGCGGTGGGTCTGGGCATTCAAAAAAGATCGCCTCCTGTGTTCTGTGAATACCACCAATGGAGTTGAAAGGCAGAACAAATCCTTTAAGCATGAGTACCTGGAAGGAAACAGAAGTGCCAACCTTAGTACCATGCTGACAATTCTGATTGAACAATTCCTACCTGACAAGTACGCAAAGTAAGCTATTATGAATATCCTTCTGTTAACTACTCTACAATTCTAGGCTCTGTGAAGATATCTGAGAGTGCGATGCAATGGACAAGCATGTCATGAGGGAGGATTCTTACCTTTTCATGCCCTAACCTGGAAACCTGCCTTAAATTGAACCACCCCTCCATCAACGATTTGAAACCTCTGCCCTCATGTAAAGAAGTGTTTGTTCAACTCTCCACTTGAAAACAATTGTTACGTAGAGAATTAACAAAGTGCCAGAATACAAACAATTGCAGCTACAAAAGGTATGATCTGGAGATGCCACATTACCTACACGACAGACCACGTCACATAGTACAGCACTGTTTGGAAAAGACAGATTTAGCAAAATCCATCCCCTTTCTTGTAATCTTAAAAGGTGAAGGCCAGTTTGAAGTTCACAGTCAAACAGCTATGCTAGGTGTGTGGTATAAAGTTACCTTTGGTGGACATGATGCAACACCATCGTGTACGTGTAAAGAGTGGCAACGCACCCACCTTCCATGCAAACACATGTTTGCAATATTCAGACACAAGCCTGACTGGGGTTTTGAAAATCTAAGTGAAGCCTACAGGACTTCTCCATTTTTCATACTTGATGAACATCTCATCTTTCCCAACAACAACAACAACAACAACAACAACAACAACAACAACAACAACAACAACAACAACAACAACAACAACAACACACAGCCAGTAATAGAGTTTACCAAAGTAGAGAATGGCAGCTGACTCTGAAGAAATTGATAACCTGATGAATATTGATAAAGGAAACCGACCCCTTCCCAGCCGTTTTAAGAAGACAGTAGCAGCTCAGTGCAGGGAACTTATGAATCAAGCAAAGTCTCTGACATACATAGTCGATGACACTGACATACTTGTGCAGGTTAGAAAGAGCCTGGAAAATTGTGTCAAGATTATGGAGAATTCAGCACCAAAGCCATCTAATGGTATCATTCTAGAACAAGAAGGGTCGTCAAAACCTGCACCCAGGAATGTGCCAAAAGCTCAGCCAAAGAACAAACTTTTGCAGAAACGTTTACCTCTTGCAACACGCAAGAGTAAATATTCAGGTAGAGTTGGGCAGGTAGCAAACAACTTGAAACAGGGGTGGCATGTGGACCCCCTAAAGTCAACTGAAAATGCCAAGCAAAAAAAAGTGGAGCTAGAAATAGAAATAGTAGAAGATAGTTTGCCAGAAGATTGCCATTCAATCCCTTTACCAAAAAGTGCTCCAGGTTCACCTTCACAAAATGGCAATGTAGTAGTAATCATCTCAAATGACAAGTGTCCAGATCCTGTTGTTACAGAAAAACCAGCAGTCACAAGAGCACCAAGAGATCAGCCTAAAGAATCATCCAATCCTTTGCCCATGTCTAACCCTCTTCCAACAAATGCTGGCAGAGTCACACAGGGGACAAGGAGCTTGAAACGAGGGCAAGATATGGAACTCCACTCTCCTGTCAAATCCAAACGGTCCAAACTAGACGTGGCAAGCAACAACAAGGATAATACAGTTTTCATAGATGAGAACTCTCCAGATCCTGATCTGTGGATAGATTACAGAGACCAAGCAGCAGGAAGTAAAATAACACTTTATGCTGACAGTAAAAAACTAATCTTGAACCCTCGTGGTTGGCTTCATGACTTTGAAGTAGAGGCTGCTCAAAAGCTCTTACAAATGAAGTTTCCGATGGTTGATGGTCTAGTGGACCCAGCCATAATTGGCAATTTGGTCACCCCTGCAACAAGTGAATTTGTCCAAATAATCAACACTGGTTTACACTGGGTGTGCATCAGCACGTTATCATGCCCTGTTGGTGTCATTAAAGTATATGATAGCTTGTTTGGAAAGCCCAACATTAAAGCTGTTCAGCATGCCTGTAGAATGTTGCTACACAGGGGAAAATCGGTACAAATCATCAATGAGAAAGTTCAAAAGCAGCAGGGTTCGAATGACTGTGCACTATTTTCCATACCCTTTGCAACCACTTTATGCCATGGCAACAACCCCACCACAACAAGATGTGACCAGAAAGCCATGCGTAATCACCTGGTAGATTGTCTAGAAGCAATGGATATGACAGAGTTTCTAACGACAGAATAAAGAGTGCCACTTGTCCTTCTTCCAGTGTCCAGCAAGACTGTTCCAATCTTTTGTACATGTCGACTTCCAGATGACAGTGCAAAGTATGTCCAGTGTGATGGCCAGTGCGGTGAATGGTATCATCCAGCTTATGCTAATATACCACAGTCAGTAATCCGTAACACAAACAAAAGGTGGATGTGTTTTAAATGTCGCAGGGGAAAGAAATAGCTTTATGAGCTAGGAGTAAAAAAAAAAAGCTATATGCAATACTGTGATTAAGCCTCCATGTATCAGTGAAGAGGGTCGTAGAGGGGGTCATGGGCCACGGATGTCTAAATGTTGTTTTCCCGAATCACGAAAATAAGCAATCAAGACACTTATTTTAATAACCTGTTCTTACTCTAGAGAGAGTGTCTGAAGAAATAAAAATCTTGAAAGGCTAATTTAAGGCTCCATATATTGTTATTCGCACACCTATGTCACTCTCGCTCGATATACAACAATAACCATTTTTCCCAGTGGACGCGACTCTCAAAATCAAGTAAAATATAGAGGTGAAATCAGGAGTATCAGGTAGTAATTTAAGTTCTTCACGGTTAACGCAAAACCTTCAGATCATTGATCATGAAGAATGATTTCCTCAATTCATGCTTTACAGAAAAGAATATCAGATAATCATACATCACGAGAATACCCCTGTACAACCCTCAGTGAAAAGAATTTTATGTGGAATGTTCCTCAATGATATCAAAGCACAACTCCAAATAGGGTCATCATAAGACAAATGATAATTAATGTAAAACTAATATTGCATAAAGCCAGCAAACAAATTATAAGGATGGAGCAAGTAATAAACTTCTACTCCTTTTAAAGTGCACCTTCAAATACTGTTATTGCTTAAATAAATCTTTGCACCGGTTCGAAAAGCACTGTGCGAAAAAAAATATTTTGGGGTTAGATGCACTTTAACTTTGTTTAGTTATTGTTTTATCCCGCAATCGAAGCCAAAACTATTCAACAAAGACTCTCATGAGCCTTGTTACTAAGTCCTGTTTTCACTGTAATGTGGGTCTGCCACAATATGATCATTTTAAGCCAAGAAAAATTAACGTAGTACGTTTCTATCTTGCCTTTACAATAATAACTCTTTACATTTTCTACACTTTCCAGAGGGAAATATTTAGATGCAATATATTGAGAATTTCTCCTAGCTACAACACTCTCTTCTCCATATTTATTTAATGCCCACTCCCAAACATTAATGATCTTAACCTGTTGGCCTAACCTGTTAAGCAAGAATTGCCCAGAGAAAACTCAGCCAAACGTTGTGTGTGAGACCAAATCTTTTTACACTCTCGGTACCAAAAAACTAAAGGACCCTCTGATGTATGTTTTACAGAAGCTAAATCAGATAGCGCTTTTTTGTCAGCACCAAAATATTTGGGTTTATATTTAATACGCTATAAGTTTTATCTTTAGTACAAACGAACATAAAATTACTAAGGGACCTCTCAACTATGCTGTAAATAAAAGAGATAAATCACATGGACCTTTTTCTCCAAACTAAAATAACTCCTAAGTTAAGCTAAATTTAATCAGTTTAACTATATTATTAAGGCTTCTCTGGTGTTGTTGCTACAAGGGATGTAAATCAGATTAGAGGCCGTTTTTCTCAACACCAAAATTACTCTGAAGTCTTAACCTTAAATTAACATCACAGACCATACAATTATTAAGAGCCCTCTGATCTATGTTACAGGGGAGATAAATCAGAGGGCCCTATTTCTCAAGGCAAAAAAAACCCCCTAAGCTAGCAAATCAACAACCTACCTTGGAAGTCTTTGCCACTAGGATGCATCTTCTGTATAATCTAGGAAGATATTATGCGGTGTAAAGCAGGTGTAAAGCACGCAAAAGTGAACAAGATTCAATTCATCGCGGATCAGCGACGCCATTTTGTCTTTGCCGACAACTGCACGAAGAGTCGCACGAAGATGAAATTCGAGGATCGTGACACTCGGTCCCAGTCTCAGAGGGAGAAAGGGCCTTCTGGTCTATCCCTTCAAGTGACTACCCTCAATTACAGGAAGAAAGGTCAACTCGCTCAAGCAGTCAGGGAAAGCGACTTGTTTTTCCTTGTTAAACGGCAAATAAAAACTGTTTTGACCAATTAGCAATGTAGTGGTGAAACACGTGAAAAGCAGCATGAGTAATGCAAACACAAGGCAACGGTAAGTCCGTGGTTCATAACAAGCCTGAATATGCTGGTTTGCAATGTTATGATGAAAATTTTACTGATTTTATACACGAGTCCTTATCATATTTACAAAACTGTCCTGATAACTTAAAACAAATAAGTCGGAGTCATTCTCACAAAGTATACCTGAGCGAAGAGAACCTGACAGAATGTCTGAATATCGAGAAAAAAAAAACAACGAGTAAAGGTCTGCTTGCTCGAGTAAAATGTCAACAAAGAAACGCTCGCACGAGCGCGATCCTTTCAGTCTTTCCCAAGCCTCGTGAATCGGTTTCTTTACAAAAATCCTGCTTTGTTGCTGGTTACATTACTTCTCAGTCCTTTCCCGATTTTCTGAACCTTTCTGAAAGCTGCCAGGAGAAAGCCGTCTTCGTCCAGCGCCATAACACTTCCCTCCACTAGTCTCCACTCGAAGTTCCGTCAAACGGCATTGAAGTTAACTCCGAAAGGTCTCGATTACTTGACAGATATTGGCACTTTA
>JAHPZR010033642.1:0-15498 GCA_019787425.1 Platygyra sinensis | reverse complement strand
ACACTTCATCAACAACCCATATATTTTAACAATGCAACAATACAAAATATACTAAGGTGGATTTCCCAGTCGGAGAACTGGAATTGCTGATGGTGACGATCATGATCATATAATAAATATCACGGAAGGTTATGACAACGATGATGATGAAATAAATACATGACACCAGAACACTCAGACTTTCAAGTTCACAAAATATACAAATTATAATTTCAGCAGTTTTTTTCAATAAATACAGAACACTTCAGATCTCCGTGATGTTTCTGCCAGTGCATCGTGGATTGCTACAATTCTATATCCGATTTTTAACTATTTACAAGTTAAAAGCCTAGGAACGCTTCATTAAGACTAAGATATTGAGAACCTTTCCAATATTCAGTCTCTTACTAATGTTTAGGATGGCGACTGACCATTGTGATCCCGCTACAAACTTGAACTACACACTCTCCTACAAACTTGAAACAATGTTCCCCAATCTAATGCACACAGTCTCATTAAGTGCTGGGCTTTAAAAATATTAAAACTAATATCTACCTCAATTTTATCAAAGAACTAAAACATGAACGGTTTGGGCTGCGCCACCTTTTTCTCTTTCTTTTTCGGTGCGCTTTCCGTAGGAGCAGGACTGGACGACACATCTTTCGTGTTCGGCTTCGCCAGATCTTCGGCAGAACCGTGCCAACTTCGAGGCTTTCTCGACTTATCTGAGACTTTCAACGAGTTTCGGTCTTCCTCTGTATCGGATAAGTTCCCACCTGGACTCTCCTTGATACGAAGTCTCGACATATCCGCCTGTGCACGGGGTTTCGGTTTTTCCTTTGGACTGTTGATCCTAGCGGGTTTAGTTTTTGGTTTCATTAAGCCTTTTTTAGCCGCTCTTTCGATGACTTCCTGTGCCGTTTCCACTGGTTTCTGCAATAGGAAACAAAAGCACAAGACGTCTTCAGCTGTATCTTTTCGTAGATTTCAGGTTTACAGGTATGCACCATTTAACCAAAAATACCGGGAATTTCGTTTTGAAATAAAAATAGAACGGTAACTACTGGATTTATCTTCAAAATTTGGTGGACTAGCACCAGGGTTTTCTGAGCCAATAGAAGATCAGAATAGTTACCAGCGAAAAGTGAACTTCTGATTCTTATTACGCCCTTGTTGTGATGTAACGACTACATGGCTTCGCTTTCCGATGTAATTTTTTAAAACATGCGATCCCTTACCTATACCAAGTCAGAAAATGTAACTCTACTTTCCCGCCCATTACGGGGAGTGTTTCTCAACAGGATGAATGTAAACCCTAACATGACACTGCTGATATGACAAAACTGTTATTAAACGAAGTGACACCAAATGAGATCATAACTCAGTGATATAAACAGGAGTAATTTACCTGCAATAATAACTTAATTTACCTGTCTTTTAAGAAGAGCAATGAACCCTCCATTCATGGCGGCTGAAGGTTCAAGACTCAAATACCTTGTTTCGGGTTCTAGATTTTAAAGAAAAAAGCATTATACTTGCAGCTACTTGTGGTACACAAATTAACTAAAAGCACATTCCTGAAAAAAAAATAGTTCGTTACAATTAAGGTACTTGGGTAAAGCGCCTATGACATGAAAAATAATTGCTGCTTATTTGAAAGGCTTTTTTAAAAGAAAGAATGGCGCATTCCTTTTTGGAATATCTTTTTTTCGTTTTAGAGATATTGACGTTTTTGTAAAATGCAAATTAGGTAAGTGATGACGTCATGAGTTTTTGAAACTAAAATGGTAAAATACTCCGTGTTGTTTAAGCTTGTACATCACAAGACATCAAATGACACCCGCACTGTCGCTGCCAAGAAAACTCTCTCCAGTTTCTTTCTGTCAAAAACCAAACATCCTGATTTTCAACCCTTTAAGGTCATTCCCCAGTATTGCATTGCGCATCCCTACTGCGCATAATTTTACGCGTGATTAGCGCGCGCGCATTAGAAAATGGCGGCTTTTTCTTTACGACTGGACCTCGCCGAAGAGGTAAATCGACATTTTCTCGAAAACGAGTACGGTGACCTATCATTTTTTTCTGTCGTTTTGATTTGATTAGTAAATTTCTCTATGTAAAATAAATATAGGCCAATTCTCAGTTTTGAGAAAAAAAACAATCGTCGGAAACGTGAATTTAGCAAGCAATCGTGGTGCTTTTATAAGGGTTTATATGGTATAAACAAGGTGCTGTTGCTCCTAAACGAACATGGGGACCCCTCATTTTTATTTCCAAATTTAAGTTCCTATAATGTAAACAATCAATTGGCAAAGTTTGAGAAAAATCTCAGTTTAGGTTCTATTTCAGTGGAATGACCTTAAAGTGGAGCCGAGCGTCCCGCTTGGAACGACCATACTATTAGATTGGCTGGAGTGGATGATCCTTGGTTAAGACCAAAACTGGGAATTTAAGTTTAATTAAGACAGGACCAGCAGCAAAACTGTTGTCATGGCAACAGCATGACAGGTGTCATTTTGTTTCTTTTGTGATAATCATTTCTGGTGCTGAGCCGCATAATCCTCCTGCAGTTTTAACTGGTTGAAGTGAGTCTATCAAAATTGGGCGCCGACATTTGCATTGTCGTTAACAGTGTACATTTGCCACTTTAATAAAAGTTTTTCCACTGGAAAATGTGTTCCCCTAAACATCAATTCATAGGGGATAAAATAAGACAAAAATGTCTACGCTTCAGATTGCATTTACTGAAACTATGTTAAGCTCCTTGTTCAGACCGTTTTATGGAGCAGTACTGTGCAATTTATTGAGCATATCTTAGATGAACATTTGAAAGTGTTCACTTGTTAGAGAAAAATTGTCTTGATTTGCTAATTCCAGTCTCAGAAAAATGAAAAAATACAGAAGCCATTGAAGAGAATTTAAAAGTTGATAACTCACTTACCTTTGTGCATCAAAGAAATCTCATTTTGAAGCCCGTTAGAAATCCTAGCTGCTTCCCTCAAACTCTGCGCGAGTCTCGGCAAAGCAGGCGTTAACTCGTAAAAGCTCGTCTGTTTGCTTCGTTCTTCTTGGTTCATTTCCATGGCTTTCTTCACCACGTCCATGTTTTCTGAGTTGTGCGTCGAGCGTGTAATGTAAATGATCGCTTGAGCTTGCGGGAACTTCATGGCATGCCTCAAGAAACTTAAGTGTTGAAATGCTAGTCCTTTCACTTTGCTGCTGTCAGCATTTCCACGCGCAAGTTCTTTGAGCGACGAGGTGACTCCCTCTTGAAGGACGAAATCTACTGGGTTAACAATTCCTGACTTGGAGCATGGAACGTTGACGATGATTATTCGCACTTTCTTCAAGCGTTCGTCTGTTGGTAGAGCATCGAGGAAACTTTCCTCTTGTAAGTTAACATCTGAGCTGCTCGTTAAGGTTGCACGACTCAATTGAAAACACCAAACCCCTTTGTATAAACAGAATTTTGCCAGGTCATCAATGACTCAAATACTGATCAAAGATGCCAACAATGCACAATGCAACATGGTTGACCCAGATGACGATGAAGACACCGATATCAAGCAATAGATGACATCCCTGTTTCTATCTCACTCTGCGAGCAACCTTCGTTTCTTATCTGTTTCACCGATGTTGTTACAGTTAACGCAAAACAAATGGCTCACATCAATTCAACCCCCCTCCTCCTCGAGCAGAAGTCGTCACTGTTTGTCAGTGGACTGTCCTAGATCTGTCAGGTCTGTTGACTGCAAGCACTACTTTTCACGAGACTCTGAAGATGACTTCCGCTTCAAACGTCAGTCACCAACAACAGCTCTTTTGAGAACTACCCTCACCCGACCGGTCACACAATACCAACTATACAGAAAAGTTCATGTTCCGATGGGACATTAGTCTCTCGACAAGGGTAAGTGTCAGAATGAGCAAATAACAAAAGTGTCTTTTTTTGAACACTTGATTGCAACTTGTATTTGGTAGATTAATCATCAAAGACTAGTGAGAAAATCTCAGATAGTGCAGAGTGTTATGCAGGACTGCCAGTACATTTTGAGTCATCTGCTGCCTTTATGTAACTTTTTAGTTCAAGGCCCAAAATAACTTACAATTACTGTTTGTCAAGACGGTTTTAAATTTTACCCTGGTGTTTTACGTTAAATTTCGTTTATTTTAAATTCATTGATTCGTTGAACTAGCAAACGTGATAATTTTATTTTTTCAACGCCAACATTTGTAACTTGATGCTTCTGTTTTCCTTGCAAAGTTTGTAACATGATACCCTTATTTTCTCAAAAACATACAAAGGAAAATATGCTCGCTTTTTACTTGCCGGAGAAAAATGAACTAATGTTATTAACTTATGAAAAAAATGGAAGAGGAATGATTTTGTTTCATTCAAGAGGTAAATTTTCATATCATCCATAAACAGTTACTAATTTAATTATCAAATAGTCACGTCGTGTCTCGGAATAGCACGTTCTTATTAGGTTTCCACCGTTGGTGTTAACAATAAACCAGTTCAAAATACACAATGATATCGATTAATACAACCAAGAAGCGTTTTAACTTGACCGATATTATATCTTACATCGGTGAATGAGTCCCTCTCAAAGACTGACTAAATTTATTTCCGGTTTCCGTAAGTGCCACAGTGTCTGCAGCAATATTTGAGAAGTTTCTTTTGTCACGACATGTCTACTTTTAATGTCGCTAAATCGGAAATGTTTTGGATGAATACATTTGTGAACTTCATGTTCTCTTTCATGGGGGGAGAAAATAAACAGGCGGCTGAGGAGATCCATTCGTTTCCCTCTTTAAAGCTTAGCAAACACGAAATAGTTTGAAAATAGCAAACAACATTTTTTAACCGAGCTAGGGACGATTCCAAACGATGCGCTGTCACAAAAGTGTTCTTTGCACTAAAAAGGAAAACTCACATTACCTGAAATATAATGCTGCTAGAGTGTGGTATCGCATGCATAAATACTGAACTCGAGAACGGATTGTATCATGCTGACAGTACTAGAGCGCATACGTCTTACATGTTGTGTTCTACGACAAGGAAAAGCACTTAACGTTCAAGTGTAATTGTGTATGAAAGGGATCGTTTACCTAACATTCAGTTAACACTAATGCTAATCAATCTGCGCATGCGCTTTTAGCAAATTGCTTTTGTTCTTAAGAGCGGAATTAGTAACCCTAGGATAACAAGAGAATATTGGAACCATATATAATTTTGTGTTACCCTTGAAGTAATGTAAGTGTGGTACATTTTACGTAGCAATCAATGGTACCTACCTCACCCCTCAAAACAAGGCTAATTGATTAATTGAAATTAATTAATTAAGGTGGCCGAACACAGTTTTCGCGCGTGCTTTTGCTGATGCAATATTTAGCACTTGCACAAGGATTTCAAAGAACAAACATGCCCTCAGTAGAGCGATCATTTTATTTACTCAACACCCGCACTATGTGTTAATTTTCTCTATAATTGAACGCAGTGTATTGATGGCTTTGGTCTTTTATTACGAACATATTTTAGAACAGGTAACGGTTCAAAGAACCCAGCAACTTTCAGCTTTTGTTTGTTACGGAAAGAACCCAGTTAAATGCAACGCATGCGCAGTGGCTCGAAAAATTAAGACCGATTGCTTTATCAGAAACATGCCGATTTTTAACGATCCAGTTGTTAGAATTTCAAGAAATTTGGCAGAAAAATAGACCAGAGACCACGTGAATGATCTATCAAAAAAAAATTTGAATTTTGACATAGGGAATTTTTAATAATACAGAAAACGATTAACGGCGAATTACGAAAATCGCCTATGTCAAAATTTTATAAGAACCGTGTTGACAGAAGGGATTTAATGTCAATTCTTAGTGTGCAAAATATGAAAACAATCTAACGACTGGATTTTTTTAAATAAACAAAAACCATTATTTAAGCTTTGTTTCTAACCAGCCCCGTTGCCATGGCAACGGCACACACCCTAGTCAAAATGCGAGAATAAATATTTCTGTTGTTAACCTTGACTCTAGCAAAAAATGGGCGCCAAAGCATAAATAGTTTAAAAGTTATGGTGAATTAGGCATAGGCACTTGAAAACTGTGTTCGGCCACCTTGAGGTGGCCGAACACAGTTTTCGCGTGCGCTCATGCTAACGCAATTCAGCGCGTGCACAAGTATTGCATAAAAACAAGCATGGCATCAATACAACGATCATTTTATTTGCTCAATGTCCGCGCTGTCTGTACTATTTTTCTTCACAAATGAACACTGTATTGATGCTTTTACTCTTTTATTACAGAGGTATGTTAGAAAAAGTAACGATGCAAAGAAACCAGCAATTCTCAGCTTTTGTTTGTTACCGAAGGAACCCAGTTAAATGCAGCGCATGCGTAGTAAGTCGAAAAAAATTGCGATTGAGTGAAAAATTGACTTTCGGAGATACGCCTATTTCTCGAGAACCACTCATTAGAATTTCACGAAATTTAGAGCGAAAATACTTTAGGAAATAAGTAACTGGAGGATTAAAAAAAAATTAAAATTTAACAAAGGAAATTCAAGATATGCCAGTGAACCTTCAACGAGGGATAATTAAAGATCTGTTTGTTAAATTATTATTAAAATAGCGCTAACATGTGAGTATCGTTACAAACTTGTTGCATGCAAATTATAAAGAAAATCTAATGACTAGATTTTCTGCAAATAAACAAAACCGATTTTAAACGCCTGTTTATAATTAATCATGTTGCCATAGCAACGGCACATACGACAGTTTAATTATCAAAAAGTTGAAGTTTGTGTTGTTAACTTGCCTGCTGCCATTTTTGGCGACCGAAGGATGAAGGGTTTTAGAAGCAAAGGTAAATGAAACAGAGGTATCAAAAACTGTGTTCAGCCACCTTAAGGTGGCCTTACACATTTTTCAAGTGCCTATGCCTAATTCACCATAACTTTTAGAAGAAAATTAAATTATTTATTAAGTATATATATACTTATAACCCACCCATTAATTTTTGATTGATTTTATTGGCTACTTTACGTCACGTGATCTAAATTGCCGGACAGGTATCACGCAATAACCCCCGCCCGCGTCGATATTTGTCCTCTGATTGTTTCCGTCGAGGAAAAACAGTCAGCCCAAGAATTTCAACTTTTCTTTTCTCTTATTTAATATGGAAGGAAACCAAACTGGTGTTACTGAGTCTAGCGATGATTACATTAAAAAGCTGATGGCAAGTGCTGTTCCGGAAAGTACAATAAAGTCACCAAAATACGCTGTCAATGTCTTTGAAGGTGGAGAAAGTCACGAGTAGACTTTTAATATTTAGTCCTACGTAAATTTAAACCGATTCATTTTACAAAATAAAGATTTAATACAATGTGATAACTAACTATAAAATAAACCAACCGTTCGCGTCCGACTTTAGCGTGGAAGAAGGAGACAAAAATTCCAGTTGCACCACAGGTCACCCAAGCGTAATATAAGCTAAGGGTTTGCATCGTTAACTGTGCCTGAAATATATAAGAGTTTGTTTGGAGATTAGGAAATGACATTACAGTTGTTCAATGTATGGGTTATTTACTAAATAAATACTCTTGAACAAGCAATGTTGTCATTTTTTCTCATCCTGGAGAGTTTAAACGAGATTTGAGCGAGTTTCGATATATTTGCCCTACAGTGTTATAATAAGAGACAAGGTAGGAAACTTCGGCCAGTTTGACGACAAAACACTCTTTGAAAAGGAGTCAAATTTGCACACAAAAATAGCATTTACTCACAATATTTTTCGCTGAACTCACAATTTATGGCCTGTAGTTTCTCTCTCTGCGGTCTAATTAAGTACACCTTCATTGTTCAGCGTCCTAGCTGGGCAAAAAGTTGAAATATGACGGCCAAAATCGCGGAAAATGATGCGCGGACCTCCCAAGTTGATCAGTTTGCTGTCGTCATCGCGCGGCCGAGAACTGGGAACGTGATCAATTGTCACCTCACGGGTGGAGGGTACGAGAACTTTTTGAGCTTACAAACTTTGTCTCACACGTCTGCCCGTCAGGAGAGCTTTTGTCTCCTTCTTCCACGCTAAAGTCGGACGCGAACGGTTGGTTTATTTTATAGTTAGTTATCACATTGTATTAAATCTTTATTTTGTAAAATGAATCGGTTTAAATTTACGTAGGACTAAATATTAAAAGTCTACTCGTGACTTTCTCCACCTTCAAAGACATTGACAGCGTATTTTGGTGACTTTATTGTACTTTCCGGAACAGCACTTGCCATCAGCTTTTTAATGTAATCATCGCTAGACTCAGTAACACCAGTTTGGTTTCCTTCCATATTAAATAAGAGAAAAGAAAAGTTGAAATTCTTGGGCTGACTGTTTTTCCTCGACGGAAACAATCAGAGGACAAATATCGACGCGGGCGGGGGTTATTGCGTGATACCTGTCCGGCAATTTAGATCACGTGACGTAAAGTAGCCAATAAAATCAATCAAAAATTAATGGGTGGGTTATAAGTATATATATACTTAATAAATAATTTAATTTTCTTCTAAAAGTTATGGTGAATTAGGCATAGGCACTTGAAAAATGTGTAAGGCCACCTTAAGGTGGCTGAACACAGTTTTTGATACCTCTGTTTCATTTACCTTTGCTTCTAAAACCCTTCATCCTTCGGTCGCCAAAAATGGCAGCAGGCAAGTTAACAACACAAACTTCAACTTTTTGATAATTAAACTGTCGTATGTGCCGTTGCTATGGCAACATGATTAATTATAAACAGGCGTTTAAAATCGGTTTTGTTTATTTGCAGAAAATCTAGTCATTAGATTTTCTTTATAATTTGCATGCAACAAGTTTGTAACGATACTCACATGTTAGCGCTATTTTAATAATAATTTAACAAACAGATCTTTAATTATCCCTCGTTGAAGGTTCACTGGCATATCTTGAATTTCCTTTGTTAAATTTTAATTTTTTTTTAATCCTCCAGTTACTTATTTCCTAAAGTATTTTCGCTCTAAATTTCGTGAAATTCTAATGAGTGGTTCTCGAGAAATAGGCGTATCTCCGAAAGTCAATTTTTCACTCAATCGCAATTTTTTTCGACTTACTACGCATGCGCTGCATTTAACTGGGTTCCTTCGGTAACAAACAAAAGCTGAGAATTGCTGGTTTCTTTGCATCGTTACTTTTTCTAACATACCTCTGTAATAAAAGAGTAAAAGCATCAATACAGTGTTCATTTGTGAAGAAAAATAGTACAGACAGCGCGGACATTGAGCAAATAAAATGATCGTTGTATTGATGCCATGCTTGTTTTTATGCAATACTTGTGCACGCGCTGAATTGCGTTAGCATGAGCGCACGCGAAAACTGTGTTCGGCCACCTCAAGGTGGCCGAACACAGTTTTCAAGTGCCTATGCCTAATTCACCATAACTTTTAAACTATTTATGCTTTGGCGCCCATTTTTTGCTAGAGTCAAGGTTAACAACAGAAATATTTATTCTCGCATTTTGACTAGGGTGTGTGCCGTTGCCATGGCAACGGGGCTGGTTAGAAACAAAGCTTAAATAATGGTTTTTGTTTATTTAAAAAAATCCAGTCGTTAGATTGTTTTCATATTTTGCACACTAAGAATTGACATTAAATCCCTTCTGTCAACACGGTTCTTATAAAATTTTGACATAGGCGATTTTCGTAATTCGCCGTTAATCGTTTTCTGTATTATTAAAAATTCCCTATGTCAAAATTCAAATTTTTTTTTGATAGATCATTCACGTGGTCTCTGGTCTATTTTTCTGCCAAATTTCTTGAAATTCTAACAACTGGATCGTTAAAAATCGGCATGTTTCTGATAAAGCAATCGGTCTTAATTTTTCGAGCCACTGCGCATGCGTTGCATTTAACTGGGTTCTTTCCGTAACAAACAAAAGCTGAAAGTTGCTGGGTTCTTTGAACCGTTACCTGTTCTAAAATATGTTCGTAATAAAAGACCAAAGCCATCAATACACTGCGTTCAATTATAGAGAAAATTAACACATAGTGCGGGTGTTGAGTAAATAAAATGATCGCTCTACTGAGGGCATGTTTGTTCTTTGAAATCCTTGTGCAAGTGCTAAATATTGCATCAGCAAAAGCACGCGCGAAAACTGTGTTCGGCCACCTTAATTAATTAATTTCAATTAATCAATTAGCCTTGTTTTGAGGGGTGAGGTAGGTACCATTGATTGCTACGTAAAATGTACCACACTTACATTACTTCAAGGGTAACACAAAATTATATATGGTTCCAATATTCTCTTGTTATCCTAGGGTTACTAATTCCGCTCTTAAGAACAAAAGCAATTTGCTAAAAGCGCATGCGCAGATTGATTAGCATTAGTGTTAACTGAATGTTAGGTAAACGATCCCTTTCATACACAATTACACTTGAACGTTAAGTGCTTTTCCTTGTCGTAGAACACAACATGTAAGACGTATGCGCTCTAGTACTGTCAGCATGATACAATCCGTTCTCGAGTTCAGTATTTATGCATGCGATACCACACTCTAGCAGCATTATATTTCAGGTAATGTGAGTTTTCCTTTTTAGTGCAAAGAACACTTTTGTGACAGCGCATCGTTTGGAATCGTCCCTAGCTCGGTTAAAAAATGTTGTTTGCTATTTTCAAACTATTTCGTGTTTGCTAAGCTTTAAAGAGGGAAACGAATGGATCTCCTCAGCCGCCTGTTTATTTTCTCCCCCCATGAAAGAGAACATGAAGTTCACAAATGTATTCATCCAAAACATTTCCGATTTAGCGACATTAAAAGTAGACATGTCGTGACAAAAGAAACTTCTCAAATATTGCTGCAGACACTGTGGCACTTACGGAAACCGGAAATAAATTTAGTCAGTCTTTGAGAGGGACTCATTCACCGATGTAAGATATAATATCGGTCAAGTTAAAACGCTTCTTGGTTGTATTAATCGATATCATTGTGTATTTTGAACTGGTTTATTGTTAACACCAACGGTGGAAACCTAATAAGAACGTGCTATTCCGAGACACGACGTGACTATTTGATAATTAAATTAGTAACTGTTTATGGATGATATGAAAATTTACCTCTTGAATGAAACAAAATCATTCCTCTTCCATTTTTTTCATAAGTTAATAACATTAGTTCATTTTTCTCCGGCAAGTAAAAAGCGAGCATATTTTCCTTTGTATGTTTTTGAGAAAATAAGGGTATCATGTTACAAACTTTGCAAGGAAAACAGAAGCATCAAGTTACAAATGTTGGCGTTGAAAAAATAAAATTATCACGTTTGCTAGTTCAACGAATCAATGAATTTAAAATAAACGAAATTTAACGTAAAACACCAGGGTAAAATTTAAAACCGTCTTGACAAACAGTAATTGTAAGTTATTTTTGGGCCTTGAACTAAAAAGTTACATAAAGGCAGCAGATGACTCAAAATGTACTGGCAGTCCTGCATAACACTCTGCACTATCTGAGATTTTCTCACTAGTCTTTGATGATTAATCTACCAAATACAAGTTGCAATCAAGTGTTCAAAAAAAGACACTTTTGTTATTTGCTCATTCTGACACTTACCCTTGTCGAGAGACTAATGTCCCATCGGAACATGAACTTTTCTGTATAGTTGGTATTGTGTGACCGGTCGGGTGAGGGTAGTTCTCAAAAGAGCTGTTGTTGGTGACTGACGTTTGAAGCGGAAGTCATCTTCAGAGTCTCGTGAAAAGTAGTGCTTGCAGTCAACAGACCTGACAGATCTAGGACAGTCCACTGACAAACAGTGACGACTTCTGCTCGAGGAGGAGGGGGTTGAATTGATGTGAGCCATTTGTTTTGCGTTAACTGTAACAACATCGGTGAAACAGATAAGAAACGAAGGTTGCTCGCAGAGTGAGATAGAAACAGGGATGTCATCTATTGCTTGATATCGGTGTCTTCATCGTCATCTGGGTCAACCATGTTGCATTGTGCATTGTTGGCATCTTTGATCAGTATTTGAGTCATTGATGACCTGGCAAAATTCTGTTTATACAAAGGGGTTTGGTGTTTTCAATTGAGTCGTGCAACCTTAACGAGCAGCTCAGATGTTAACTTACAAGAGGAAAGTTTCCTCGATGCTCTACCAACAGACGAACGCTTGAAGAAAGTGCGAATAATCATCGTCAACGTTCCATGCTCCAAGTCAGGAATTGTTAACCCAGTAGATTTCGTCCTTCAAGAGGGAGTCACCTCGTCGCTCAAAGAACTTGCGCGTGGAAATGCTGACAGCAGCAAAGTGAAAGGACTAGCATTTCAACACTTAAGTTTCTTGAGGCATGCCATGAAGTTCCCGCAAGCTCAAGCGATCATTTACATTACACGCTCGACGCACAACTCAGAAAACATGGACGTGGTGAAGAAAGCCATGGAAATGAACCAAGAAGAACGAAGCAAACAGACGAGCTTTTACGAGTTAACGCCTGCTTTGCCGAGACTCGCGCAGAGTTTGAGGGAAGCAGCTAGGATTTCTAACGGGCTTCAAAATGAGATTTCTTTGATGCACAAAGGTAAGTGAGTTATCAACTTTTAAATTCTCTTCAATGGCTTCTGTATTTTTTCATTTTTCTGAGACTGGAATTAGCAAATCAAGACAATTTTTCTCTAACAAGTGAACACTTTCAAATGTTCATCTAAGATATGCTCAATAAATTGCACAGTACTGCTCCATAAAACGGTCTGAACAAGGAGCTTAACATAGTTTCAGTAAATGCAATCTGAAGCGTAGACATTTTTGTCTTATTTTATCCCCTATGAATTGATGTTTAGGGGAACACATTTTCCAGTGGAAAAACTTTTATTAAAGTGGCAAATGTACACTGTTAACGACAATGCAAATGTCGGCGCCCAATTTTGATAGACTCACTTCAACCAGTTAAAACTGCAGGAGGATTATGCGGCTCAGCACCAGAAATGATTATCACAAAAGAAACAAAATGACACCTGTCATGCTGTTGCCATGACAACAGTTTTGCTGCTGGTCCTGTCTTAATTAAACTTAAATTCCCAGTTTTGGTCTTAACCAAGGATCATCCACTCCAGCCAATCTAATAGTATGGTCGTTCCAAGCGGGACGCTCGGCTCCACTTTAAGGTCATTCCACTGAAATAGAACCTAAACTGAGATTTTTCTCAAACTTTGCCAATTGATTGTTTACATTATAGGAACTTAAATTTGGAAATAAAAATGAGGGGTCCCCATGTTCGTTTAGGAGCAACAGCACCTTGTTTATACCATATAAACCCTTATAAAAGCACCACGATTGCTTGCTAAATTCACGTTTCCGACGATTGTTTTTTTTCTCAAAACTGAGAATTGGCCTATATTTATTTTACATAGAGAAATTTACTAATCAAATCAAAACGACAGAAAAAAATGATAGGTCACCGTACTCGTTTTCGAGAAAATGTCGATTTACCTCTTCGGCGAGGTCCAGTCGTAAAGAAAAAGCCGCCATTTTCTAATGCGCGCGCGCTAATCACGCGTAAAATTATGCGCAGTAGGGATGCGCAATGCAATACTGGGGAATGACCTTAAAGGGTTGAAAATCAGGATGTTTGGTTTTTGACAGAAAGAAACTGGAGAGAGTTTTCTTGGCAGCGACAGTGCGGGTGTCATTTGATGTCTTGTGATGTACAAGCTTAAACAACACGGAGTATTTTACCATTTTAGTTTCAAAAACTCATGACGTCATCACTTACCTAATTTGCATTTTACAAAAACGTCAATATCTCTAAAACGAAAAAAAGATATTCCAAAAAGGAATGCGCCATTCTTTCTTTTAAAAAAGCCTTTCAAATAAGCAGCAATTATTTTTCATGTCATAGGCGCTTTACCCAAGTACCTTAATTGTAACGAACTATTTTTTTTTCAGGAATGTGCTTTTAGTTAATTTGTGTACCACAAGTAGCTGCAAGTATAATGCTTTTTTCTTTAAAATCTAGAACCCGAAACAAGGTATTTGAGTCTTGAACCTTCAGCCGCCATGAATGGAGGGTTCATTGCTCTTCTTAAAAGACAGGTAAATTAAGTTATTATTGCAGGTAAATTACTCCTGTTTATATCACTGAGTTATGATCTCATTTGGTGTCACTTCGTTTAATAACAGTTTTGTCATATCAGCAGTGTCATGTTAGGGTTTACATTCATCCTGTTGAGAAACACTCCCCGTAATGGGCGGGAAAGTAGAGTTACATTTTCTGACTTGGTATAGGTAAGGGATCGCATGTTTTAAAAAATTACATCGGAAAGCGAAGCCATGTAGTCGTTACATCACAACAAGGGCGTAATAAGAATCAGAAGTTCACTTTTCGCTGGTAACTATTCTGATCTTCTATTGGCTCAGAAAACCCTGGTGCTAGTCCACCAAATTTTGAAGATAAATCCAGTAGTTACCGTTCTATTTTTATTTCAAAACGAAATTCCCGGTATTTTTGGTTAAATGGTGCATACCTGTAAACCTGAAATCTACGAAAAGATACAGCTGAAGACGTCTTGTGCTTTTGTTTCCTATTGCAGAAACCAGTGGAAACGGCACAGGAAGTCATCGAAAGAGCGGCTAAAAAAGGCTTAATGAAACCAAAAACTAAACCCGCTAGGATCAACAGTCCAAAGGAAAAACCGAAACCCGTGCACAGGCGGATATGTCGAGACTTCGTATCAAGGAGAGTCCAGGTGGGAACTTATCCGATACAGAGGAAGACCGAAACTCGTTGAAAGTCTCAGATAAGTCGAGAAAGCCTCGAAGTTGGCACGGTTCTGCCGAAGATCTGGCGAAGCCGAACACGAAAGATGTGTCGTCCAGTCCTGCTCCTACGGAAAGCGCACCGAAAAAGAAAGAGAAAAAGGTGGCGCAGCCCAAACCGTTCATGTTTTAGTTCTTTGATAAAATTGAGGTAGATATTAGTTTTAATATTTTTAAAGCCCAGCACTTAATGAGACTGTGTGCATTAGATTGGGGAACATTGTTTCAAGTTTGTAGGAGAGTGTGTAGTTCAAGTTTGTAGCGGGATCACAATGGTCAGTCGCCATCCTAAACATTAGTAAGAGACTGAATATTGGAAAGGTTCTCAATATCTTAGTCTTAATGAAGCGTTCCTAGGCTTTTAACTTGTAAATAGTTAAAAATCGGATATAGAATTGTAGCAATCCACGATGCACTGGCAGAAACATCACGGAGATCTGAAGTGTTCTGTATTTATTGAAAAAAACTGCTGAAATTATAATTTGTATATTTTGTGAACTTGAAAGTCTGAGTGTTCTGGTGTCATGTATTTATTTCATCATCATCGTTGTCATAACCTTCCGTGATATTTATTATATGATCATGATCGTCACCATCAGCAATTCCAGTTCTCCGACTGGGAAATCCACCTTAGTATATTTTGTATTGTTGCATTGTTAAAATATATGGGTTGTTGATGAAGTGTAAGGTCAAGATGTATGGGTT
>JAHPZR010033641.1:10000-11733 GCA_019787425.1 Platygyra sinensis | reverse complement strand
GAGCGAGCAAGATGGAGCTACCTTGCCCGCTCAGGATTATCCCCCGTGTCCCGCAAAAAAATTCCCCGAAAGCCATTTTGACCGAGCTTGTTCACGAAAAAAAAACTTGACCAATATCCAGCCATCTTGACCTCACACTTGGTCAATAACCCATATATCTTGACCTTACACTTGGTCAATAACCCATATATCTTGACCTCACACTTGGTCAATAACCCATACATCTTGACCTTACACTTCATCAACAACCCATATATTTTAACAATGTAACAATACAAAATATACTAAGGTGGATTTCCCAGTCGGAGAACTGGAATTGCTGATGGTGACGATCATGATCATATAATAAATATCACGGAAGGTTATGACAACGATGATGATGAAATAAATACATGACACCAGAACACTCAGACTTTCAAGTTCACAAAATATACAAATTATAATTTCAGCAGTTTTTTTCAATAAATACAGAACACTTCAGATCTCCGTGATGTTTCTGCCAGTGCATCGTGGATTGCTACAATTCTATATCCGATTTTTAACTATTTACATGTTAAAAGCCTAGGAACGCTTCATTAAGACTAAGATATTGAGAACCTTTCCAATATTCAGTCTCTTACTAATGTTTAGGATGGCGACTGACCATTGTGATCCCGCTACAAACTTGAACTACACACTCTCCTACAAACTTGAAACAATGTTCCCCAATCTAATGCACACAGTCTCATTAAGTGCTGGGCTTTAAAAATATTAAAACTAATATCTACCTCAATTTTATCAAAGAACTAAAACATGAACGGTTTGGGCTGCGCCACCTTTTTCTCTTTCTTTTTCGGTGCGCTTTCCGTAGGAGCAGGACTGGACGACACATCTTTCGTGTTCGGCTTCGCCAGATCTTCGGCAGAACCGTGCCAACTTCGAGGCTTTCTCGACTTATCCGAGACTTTCAACGAGTTTCGGTCTTCCTCTGTATCGGATAAGTTCCCACCTGGACTCTCCTTGATACGAAGTCTCGACATATCCGCCTGTGCACGGGGTTTCGGTTTTTCCTTTGGACTGTTGATCCTAGCGGGTTTAGTTTTTGGTTTCATTAAGCCTTTTTTAGCCGCTCTTTCGATGACTTCCTGTGGCCGTTTCCACTGGTTTTCTGCAATAGGAAACAAAAGCACAAGACGTCTTCAGCTGTATCTTTTCGTAGATTTCAGGTTTACAGGTATGCACCATTTAACCAAAAATACCGGGAATTTCGTTTTGAAATAAAAATAAAACGGTAACTACTGGATTTATCTTCAAAATTGGTGGACTAGCACCAGGGTTTTCTGAGCCAATAGAAGATCAGAATAGTTACCAGCGAAAAGTGAACTTCTGATTCTTATTACGCCCTTGTTGTGATGTAACGACTACATGGCTTCGCTTTCCGATGTGATTTTTTAAAACATGCGATCCCTTACCTATACCAAGTCAGAAAATGTAACTCTACTTTCCCGCCCATTACGGGGAGTGTTTCTCAACAGGATGAATGTAAACCCTAACATGACACTGCTGATATGACAAAACTGTTATTAAACGAAGTGACACCAAATGAGATCATAACTCAGTGATATAAACAGGAGTAATTTACCTGCAATAATAACTTAATTTACCTGTCTTTTAAGAAGAGCAATGAACCCTCCATTCATGGCGGCTGAAGGTTCAAGACTCAAATACCTTGTTTCGGGTTCTAGATTTTAAAG
>JAHPZR010033637.1:0-21631 GCA_019787425.1 Platygyra sinensis | reverse complement strand
GAAGGAAAACAAAAAGAAAAGTTTACTACTAAAACATTTTCAGATATCTGATTAAATATTGTAAATTTGTTGTTAGCAATAGCAATTCCTCGCCGTATATTAATTTTTTCAGTGCTAGAAAGCTGTCAAAACGAAGTTTTTTGTGCCAATAGCTATTATTTATAGAGAACTTTGCGATAAGAAGAGTGTAATTCAGCGGATATGTTTTGTGTTTCATATTCTCAAAAACTCCTTACAAAATCATGCGGTTTGAGAAAACGGCGGTTTTCTTGTTTTTACTAACCCACCAGATTTGAAATAAGCTTCAAAGAGATTGAAGATTCCAGTTGATAGTACCAAACTACAGACGTTTAGGGTACTGTGCATTTAACTTTTATCCGCATTAGTGCTCACGGTCCAAGAAAACGTTTCAGTATTGCCCTTTGTGCTTTCTGCAGAGTTCTTGGCTGATATTCAATTCCTCTATCAGCTGCTTTTAATACTTCCAGACATAACTAATCGATGACATCAACGAAATCAATGAGTAATGAATAGGTAATCGTTAGGTAATCAGTTGATTAGTCATTTATTATTGCCGATGATCAACGGCTAATCGATAACTATAGGCCACAAAATTTTTTGGTCATCGATATATGTCTGGAGTTATAAAAACGAGGCTAAAGGATTGATTTCACGCACTAAGCAGGCGTTTTTCCCGCCCCAGAAAAAGGGGACGATATAAAAATTAAAAGGAAAGTCAGTCCTTTTTTCCTTCTTTTACCCGTTATCTCCCTTTCATTGCGATCCGGTCTCTATTATTCATTCTCATATAGCTTAGCATTGTAAACAAGTGATTAATTTAAACAAGATTAATTTCAAAAAGCCAGCATATCGTATATGCCACCACCAATGCTGCTCCATGAAATTGACCGACGTCACTGTGACGTCACCCGTTGATCACATCATCTCCATCAGTCCGGGATCGTTATCATTTTTGATAACCATGTGACGTCATATAATGGCGGCCATTTCAAAAATTGGGAATTTTCGTATTCACTTCGCTTTGCTCGTTATTTGTTCGATTATGCTCGGGTGTTTTACCCATAACTCTATTCGATAAGTACCAAGAAAGGAAGAGCCTCGCGTGTTTTGAAGATGGCGGCTGAAGACCAGCGTAAACGATGTAAAATGCTACTCGTAAAGTGAAACAGCGCTTGCAATTTTGCATACAGATCAGGTATGTTTTTCATTTTGTCATTAGATTTAAGTTGCTTGCAGATTTTTGCGACAATCACAAAAAATATGTCGTTAATCTTCACGCTATATACTTGGGATTTAATCTGTTTTTAGTGTTGTGCACGATCTGTGAAAAAAGTGCACGGGGTTGTTTTGATTTGCGATGTGCTGTTCGTAACGGCGGCCATATCTACATCTGTAATTGATGTGTTCCTAGGTATTGAGATGGCGGATGCTGGTACCCATAGAATCAAAACAGCAAATTTATGTCGATTTTGTGGCAAGACTGCGTCTTCGATTCAAAAAGGACTTCTGCAAGACCTAAAGAAAAATTCAAGCTTGAATTCGAACGACATGATATCGACATTGAAGAGGACAGCGATTTTATTCATCCCCGCCGGTCTAATGTTTGCCTGACGTACGTGAGGTATTTTTATCGCCTGAGACGGTCAATCGGCAAATGCACATTAAAAGGTAAGTTGCCTATATTTTTGAGTCCAAGATTCAATGTCCACACATTCGTGGTCCTGAGATATTTTCAAGAAATGCCGGCCAAACTAGGTCAGTTTTCTGGCACACCAGTCATTAATATAATGAAGCTTATCGTTGGATTCAGCGAGTGACAACAATGGGGTAACAGGCCTACGCAACTCCTATCCGCGTGTAATAGCCGCTTTAGGAAGTTTTGCTCGAACTAGTATATCTCTAAGGATCTGCCCCTTTTGTATGGTACGATCTGGGGATCTTTGAATATTTCGCTAAGCAAAAATCCTGTGGTTTTGGAAGGACATAGGTCATACGTCAGGTTGGCTTCCGCTGCAATCAGCGTGAAATTTGTAGAGTTTGACACCTCTGTTTTTTGCCAGGTTTCTTCTCTCTCGGCTCGTTTGTATTGCCAGATATGTTTTAAGCTCTCTAAATGTTAGCTCTGGAAGAACAAATATTCCGTGAACATGTTAGCTACTTGCATTTTACGTGTTACTACGCCGAGCCTGGCTGTTGAATTAAACTTATACTGTTTGTTATCACGCAAACTAAACGAAATTAAGTTGCAGCTCTTCAAGATGTATTTACTGTTACTTTTTCGTTTTTATTTACTACAGACTGTTGAACAAGCAGCTTCGCCCGCTACCAAGAAAATGAAGCCTGAGGGAAAATGGAAGCTATTATCATATTAGTGTCAATAAACAACGCTTTTGTGAACAGAATATTTGTTGTCTACCTTCGCTGTGTCATTTTACTCGCGGAACAAATATCACACGGTGTGGAAATTAAATTCGCAGTAACTTTGGACGAAGACAGTTTTCTTCCATACATTTCTGTTTTTATTCCATAATCCCATAACCTATTATGAAGCAAACCTAAATTTAATTCAATGACGCTGCATTGTGATGTTGTGAGTAGCCCCTTTCATCGCAGCGCCTCGTCGACCGGCATATTGAATTATACACTGTTGCTACCAAATAACGTCACGTGAACGAAATCCTGTGCAACGATTGGTTTATGGTTTGTTTTGGTGAGGTTATCAAAAATGATAACGATCCCGGACTGTCCATTTAACCCCTAATTCATATTTAGCTTCAGGTTGTTACAGAAGCCAAATATCGCTGTGATTAGTCAAGTGAAAAAGCGTTGACAGAGCTACGCGTTCTCAGACAACCTTGAAACAAGGGTTGGAAATTTCCTTTTTTTTTTCGATTTTTGCCTCTCCCCACCCCCGTGCAATGTTGACAAAACACTTTGATCTAACGCAACGTTTGCATTTGACTATTTTCCAACATTGAAGGGGGAATGGGGGTACTGACACTTATGCAATAGGTATAACGGTTATCAGTTCATGTTTTTGCCATTTTCCAACACAATTTGTCCAAGGTTGTCTGAGTTTTCATATATTTTAAATGCAAAAAACTTACACAGAAATTTACAAATTCGAACCAAACGTGGCACAAGCACTATTTATCACTTGCTCAATAAAATGAGAGCGAATGTCTGGTTACGGCCTAATTCCCTAACTTGATTCGCTGCTTTCATTTTCCCTCAAAATTGAGGTTTTTAGCATTTCTACCTCATGTAACAAGCAACAGATATATCTCAGCTAAAAATATCTCAAGAAAGGCCCATTTTTCCTCCAAAAGGTTGTACGTAGGTAAAAAGTAGTTTAAGATCTTTGAAAGTGTGTTCCTATGAGCTATTGTCATTCCAGACACACCTTTTAGGGCCAGGAGACACGGTTTACATCGGTTTTCGAACGGTTTACAAACGGTTTACAAGTGGTTTTGACGCCACTGTGACGTCATAGATATGGTTAGAAAAAAATTGTTTAAGGAATTAGAATCGGGATACAAAACTGTATAAGAAGACATCTTTTGCTATATTTAAAACTTGTCAGCCACGAATTTCCAACGGTTTACAAATGCTTAACCTGGAATATAAAAGAAATCTTCTCTTTTCTTTTCTTTATAAAGCAGTTGTAAACTGTTGTAAACCGTGCAATTTATGTTGCAATCAGCGAGAATCTTTGTAATTTTATGTTATTTTGTGTGCTTAGGTGAATGCCGCCATCAAAATGATCCACAAACCGAGCTGTGACGTCATTTTGACGTCCTTCTCAGTGATAATCCGTTTGAAAACCGTCACACAATATTGTAACGCGTCGGTAAAACGGTTCAAATTTGTGCCTCTCATCGGATTTGGGAAAGAAAACAAGATAAACATGTGCTCGTTGTGTTTTGGCAAGAATTGCGATAAAAAATGGCGATTAATTTCAAAAAGCCAGCATATCGTACAGTATATGCCACACTAATGCTGCTCCATGAAATTGACCGACGCCACTGTGACGTCACCCGTTGATCACATCATCTCCATTTAACCCCTAATTCCCATTTAGCTTCAGGTTGCTACAGAAGCCAAATATCGCTGTGATTAGTCAAGTGAAAAAGCGTTGACAGAGCTACGCGTTCTCAGACAACCTTGGACACAAGGTTTGGAAATTTCCCTTTTTTTCGCATTCTGCCTCTCCCCACCCCCGTGCAATGTTGACAAAACACTTTGATCTAACGCAAGTTTGCATTTGACTATTTTCCAACATTGAAAGGGGGAATGGGGGTGCTGGCACTTATTCAATAGGTGTAACGGTTATCAGTTCATGTTTTTGCCATTTTCCAACACAATTTGTTCAAGGTTGTAGCTTCTTAGCTTCTTGCCCGGTAAGCTAGCTAAAGATGCCAGGCAATGGCCCGACATAACGCTATAAACTCCCTTCCCCCCACGGTACGAAGGCACGATACTCACGTGATAATCTGTTGGGTCTCTTTGTACCAGGTACGGGAGTTAAGAGCAGATCTTTCTTACGAAAATCAAGTTCTTTTGAACTAGACTTTCTCTATTCAACCCTTCAGGTTCAGAACCGGACAACGAAAACGGCCCTTTGGTAACAAGAATTTATCTCAGGTAAGTCAGCATTTAAACATCATTATTATTATTATTATTATTATTTCTTTTTTCGTGGTTTACGATACCGATGAGCAACATACGCCATCATCCCCAGATATCATGATCACTCAGTTCGAGACGAGCAACGTATATTAGTCCTAACCATCCTTCACGATCGCTGTATTCCGTTCTTGGCTTAAAGCATACGAGGAACAATGCCTGTTTATAACTTGGAAAGCTTAAGGGTCCTTAAGACATGGTGGGTGACTTGCCGCGTTCTTGAGACGTTAATCTGATTACATTTTTGTCTGAGTTGTTTTGCTAGCTTTCGACAAAACTGAAAACATTTGTTGTCAGTTTTATCTGACGGATTTCGCAATTTATATTGGCGGTCTTCAGCAAAGGTTATGAACATATTTAAGTTCGAGGTTAAAGAATCGGCACTGAATCGGCCTTGCTTTAAAATAGCACATTCGCTAAATCACTATAATTTTGCTACGCATTTCTACATAACCATATGTACTGTGTATCAATTCATTTCGATGGGAACAAACCCTATACTCGGCTTACATATATCACTCGTCCACTAATGAATTGTTTATTTTTCTCTCCTTACGACAGGCCAATCTGATTTGAACGTTCCACTGAAATACACCGATAAAGTTTCATCATGTATCTGTGCCTTGCTTTTCTGCTTGTTGCCGCGATTTGCCATGGAAAACCAGTAATAGTGCTCTTTATTTATTTCCTTAGTTTTTCCAACTTAGATTCACCTAGTGCCAAAGGAAAGGAATGCTTCTTTATTACTAGACCACTACACAGACGCTCTTTGGGCGCGTCACGCAATCTTCCTCCCCTACTGTTTCCTGCTTAGCCAGCATAATCACGTCCGATTGCTTACTTTCTACCCAGTATGGTACCAATTTTGAACAATTACAAGAGTGATAGTAAGCGTAGAAATAACTATGGAACTTTTTATGTCTCAGACCTTTTGTATATAGCTACATAGGAGATACACATACTAGACCATACCATACTAGAACTTTCGCGTGTTTAAAAAGGTGGAAATTTCTGATGTCATTCAGTCGTGTACAAGACTAGATCTTTACCTAACTCTATTTCACGGCAGTAGTACAGGCCTGCAATTGAAATTACAATGATTTCTTTTCAAAATCTTTGTCTTCTAAGACTAATATGCGCCAAGATGACCCCGGACAAAAAAACAGGGCCTTGATAAAAGATTCCCCTTGCAAGGTAAGACTCAAGACTTTTTACTCTTGTTTTGATATTTTCTTTTCGGTTATCCTTTGCCGGCACATCAGTTTTAATGGCATGGGTTGTAGTTTCGGTGTCAAAGGGGACGAGATAGTCCGAGACCAATGACTTATGGAACCAACAAATATGGAGAAGTTTGCAAAGAATTCTTGCATCACGTCTAGTGAACATGACGATTGACATTACAAAGTCAGGTATTGGGTGTTCGAATCGTAGCCAGTGAATCTGTGGTCTTGAAATTGGATCCTTATAAGCAGGCTAAAGTAGAGCAAGGGATTAAAGGCTGTGGGTTATTATTCCACCCGCCTCCCTGTGCCAAAGGAAAAAACCAAAAGTGATAACAATAGAAAATAGATTGGTTGGATTTTTTTTTTCTTGAATGAAACGAGTTAATTAAACAGTTATGTTTACTACTTATTACACAGGGAAGTTTGTGTCCAGAAAACAGGACAAAATTCAAACCACGATCCTGCGTCGATCATCTGAGGAATGGCGCCAACCAATGTGGCTACTACAAGATTTATGACACTGCTGAAAATGGATTCACTGTGTTTTGTGATATGGAGACTGAGCCTGGTGCAGCATGGACTCTTGTTGTATCTTGGAGCCTTAAAAATAAGGATTTCTCGAGCTTTAGGTAAAATGCTCGTTCTTTCTCCGTCATACACACCTTATTCCAAAATGACCGCCATTTTAGTTTTCTTTTGTTTACTTGCAAATTAGCCCTTGTTGCCTCGTTCTTAAACTCGAAATTCAAAAGAATGTTGCCCTTAAACGAGGCAACAAGGGCTACTTTGCATGTAAACAAAAGAATACCAAAATGGCGGCCATTTTGGAATAAGGTGTATAAGCTCTCGCCAATATGAGAAAAGCATCAAGAGAAGGCTTTCATAACACATTTTGATCATAATGTTTAAGTAGAAAATATTTAACAAATAGATTCCATGTTGCCGTGCGTCTGTTCAGTAATAGATCACAGATGACGTCAAAATGTGGTAAGAACAAAAAAGTGGCACACGAGGCGTAGCCGAGTGTATCACTGATGTTCTTACCACATTTTGACGTCTTCTGTGATCTATTACTGAATCAGACGCAATATGGAATCTATTTGTTTTATATAATAACGAAAAGCCTTTTTTATTTCAAAATATTTCAACATAACGTGAAAGCCGGCCTTTTGCCCCGCCTTTGCCGCGGCTTTGCCCACTTTGGCGAAGACGAAAAAAAGCCATTTGACGTGATCTATGATCAATACAAAATGAAATTTCATTGGTTGCTACTTTCAAACCCGACTCGAGCGTCGCTCCTCGTGGATTGAAAACTTACAGCGAAAGCAGAATTGACCTGCGAAATCTACAAATCTTGAAGAAAATGCTAGAAAAATCAAGTCAGTTTTTGTCATCGGAGCGGCTCAGTGAGCCGAAAAGCTCGGACGTTACTTTGAAAATTACAGGAGTTGAAAAAATACCCTCGCAAAACTTGTGGTTGTGGTCAACCTAGAAGCCATTTGATTCGAGTTTTGAATGAAAGGAGCGTAAATGACGGTGGAGAATTTTGTCTTCTGTGGTTGGTGATTCTCAAATCAGCTTGATATGGTGTCGGAGACACATTTTAGCTGCGATACTGTTGGCCGTGAGCTGTGCTTAGTTATACTTAGCTCGCTGCTGTGCCCTGAAACGGACAGGAACGATTCGCATCGGAAAGCAAGGTTATGTATTTATTTTACCGATTTTAAGAAGTGATGTTTTGATATTTCATTCCTGACATCCATTAGGGTGTAAACAGTTGTTTTGACACTGGGAAAAGTTTAATTTTTTAAATAAATTAATCTCAGAAACATTTTGTTTATTGGGTTTGTTAAATTCGAGATAAAGCAATTGTTCTCGGCTTACCAAGTCCAAGTTTGTGCTTGGTTTAGTCTCGCTCGACTGCCGACTGCGACTGCTCGAATTTTTTTTCTGGATCATTTTCTAAAAGAAACGGCTTTATCTTTTGTTTTCTAGCTTCTCGAACCTGTTCAATGCCTCGGCAAGACTTTTTGTAGCTTATTTTTTGCCCAGTCACGTAAAATATTATCCTAATTCTCAAAACTCTCCGCCATTTTAAAACGGCAGAGGGAAAAGCTTTATAACGATGACGTCAATCGTGCATCTGTACTCTAAGAGATCATAGGCGAGAACCAATCAAAATGCGAGAATAACTTGGGTTATTATTTAAAATAGAATAGAGATAAACTTTAGTTGTCTAATGGTAAATGGAAGTATAAAATGGGCAAAAGATTGACGATTACCGTTAATTTGTTCACGAAAATTGATCAACTCGACGGATTCCGCCTGCTGTGGCGTTCCGGGTGAGGAAATTCCGCCCGCTACAGGAACGTATCAATCAGGTGGCAAGATTTGTTGAATTCCGCCCGCTCACGAGCAGAAAAAAAAATACATATATGTTATTGAACTAGCGTGAGGTCATTATTGGAGATATATTGGTCGTATCCCTTTTCTGCAGATTTATCGCTGCAGGCCGAACAAGCTAGTTCAGTCCATTTAATACAATTACCTCAGTACAATTAACATTGCGTCACCGCGAATCCTTCTCGCTAAACGCGCGCGCGAAAGGCAAACGATTATTTACGTTTTCCACGTCACTTTTGTCAATATTTAGCTGAAATTGTTCTCCACACATGAAGGTAAAATTATTTCTACTGTTTCTTTGTGATGATGAATTAAAAAGGCAATTAGCGGCCCTTACTCCAAAATTCGGACCGCCCAATTCCAAAGACCAATTAGAATGGTCGAGTTTCGTATTTCCGGTTACCCTGGGCCGAGCAAAGAACAGGGCACGGAAGTGACGCTTATACGGGGTAAAATCTTTCGCGGCAAAATACGAATGTAGTTGCAGCTTTATGTTGTTTACAAATACGATTTTTAAAACAATCTCAGTTAAAGAAATGAAGCCTTATTTCGTCAGAATGAAAGTTCCTGAGTTAAAAAATAACTTACAAGTGGGGGGAATCAGTGTTGCGAATAAGCGCCGTGAAGAACTTTTGGATTATAATTTTACCTGGATTTCTGTAGAAGCTCATGAACTTGCCGTCGAAATCTGAGACGAGCAAGGAGACCAGATGGGTATTTCTGCCAAGTTGGCAACGGAAAGTGAAACTTTTCCTGATCCCTACTTGCCCAAGTCGGACTGGACGTTACCCACTAGCTCCGGTTCCTTCTTTCCACCTTCTTGTTCTTCGACGTCTGTGTGGTGTTTCCTTGACTTCCTTGCGCTGCTTTCGCACGTCGACTTTTCGGAGGCTTTTGCTGAAGATATTGTGGTAATGCAAATATTGAGGAAACAGGATCCAATTTAGTCCGTCCAGGACCTCCTTCGAAATGAACTGAAAATGTTCCGGTGTGCCTCATAACATTTAAACTGTTCAGGCGACTGGCTGCAATCCACAGTTGCAATCCATCATTGCATACGCCGCTCTCGTTCTGACATTCCCACGGCACAATGCATGCTTATTTGCGTTGTCCTGAAGGAATGGAAAAAAAACCCTAACATTTGCCAGTTCCAGGTATTTTTCAAATGCTTTTCTGTTTCTTATTTGTGCAGTTAAAAGCAAAACAGTGATGATTCGCCATTGCAACAGCTCTCTTCGACTCATTTCTTCCCGGCATTAGCCTCACTTTGGTGGGTTTTACGCTACTCGCCCCAGTGCGGCCGGGATTACGACACTGGCCTATTCTCCTTTTAACCCCGCACCGGTTTAGCCATGTAATAAAGTTTAATAATGCTTTTGTATAATTTTTATTGCATTTTGTTTCCTCGACTATAGGAACACACCTCTCTCTGTTAACGATCCGGTAAACGAAAACTCGCCTAACTGGTTTCTCTACCGACTGACAGCTGACCGAATGAAGTCGTTAAAAGCCGTATCATCCCACTGGCGAGCCACGTGCAGTTTTGACAAACACGGTATCAACCAGTACAAAGATTATGTCCGTGGACGGTTTTCAGAGGCTGATATCTTCGCTTACCTCGGTAGAGGTTCTTGTTTCAAGACCGAGCTTGTGAACATTCGTGGTCACATTGGAATACACAAGACAGCCAGGTTTTGGCAGGTTCTCAGCACTTTCCTTCTGCACATCGACAGCTCCCACAAAGGTTGCCAGTTTGATCCAACTGCTGGCTCCGTGTCAAGTGAAGATAACTTTGGGTATTACGGCAGTGTAAATCCCAAGTTTACCTGTACCATGAATGAGGACTCCACCACTCAGTGGTGGTTCGGTGGATATCAATAGTTCATAGAAATTACGCGTGATACCATGAGCATTTTTCACTTGTTCTATCAAACCGGTGTATGTGATCTCATGTTAGTGTAGGCCAATTACGCTGCTTATATACCACTTGGGGAAAATAGAGAGGACGGAGCATTATTTCTTAATTTACCTTTCTATCGAGGGCAACATTACTTTGAAAGCAAAGTTTATAACGTAAAACCTCGAATGAGATTCTGACGTGCTACCTACTGTTATACATGTATAAGTAAGTAAGGGTTGATTCTTCACATTGCTGGTCATATTTTTATCATGTAATAGAATTAATTCAGGGCTGATAAAAGTGAATAAGCGTTTCAACTGCAGCAGTGTACTGTCAATTTGATCGTGTAATATAAAAGACCTTCTTGAAATTGACAATGCAGAAATTATGCTCTTACACTAGCATATGCCCGGCCAAAGGTCAGAAAGACGTTGCAGTGTGTCACACCAAACAGGATAAGAAGAGAACCATACGATAAACTCAATTGTTATACCTCCTAATTCAAATACGTTCCCGATTGGAGGAGAACGCGCCACGTGCCGTGGGTTGAAACTCACTAACTCCCTAAGGCGAATAAAACTCACTAACTCCCTAGGGAAACAACAACTTGAACTTTGGACTCGCACGTGATCAGGTTGTGCACCTTGAAACCGTGGGGAATTTGTGTATCAGTGGGCCCTGATGTTAAAAAGCCATTGAAGTTGGACAACGTTTTTTATTAGAATCGGCATTCATCATTCAAGAAAAGGCATTTGTAGTCGCAAAAACATATCATGCTGATTAACAAAAGGGAAAATATGAACGTTTTGTGCCTCCAAGCTTTTGGTTTGGCGCCAAAAATGGGTCGCCCACGTTCGCTAACTCGCTCTTCGATGTAAAGTTTACAACAAAATATGTTGTTCCTCATTAAATCAAACTCAGAATGCTTGAGTTAAGCATTAAAAGAAGCCAAAGCAACTTTAGTACTGTCTATATTTTTTGTTAGCTGCGAAGAAAAAGACTGTTATCGCAACTTTTCGATAGGACAGGTTGGTTTTGGCAGCCGCTCCATTTTGCGAGCGCAACCAGTGTATGCAATAGCGTCAAGTAAATCAGTTTTTAGGAGTTTTTCTATTTTTGAGACGGGAGGTATAACAAAACACTTAATGACCGGCCCATTGAAAAACAGTGAGTTTTGTCCCCCTCGCCCTCAATGTTCCCCGAGGCTTCACCTTGTGGCCAGTCATTAAGTGCTTATTCGCGCACATTTAATTAAGTCATCTTACATGTGGTCAAAAGTTGTAACCTCCAGGAAAACCCTAAGTAATAAAAAAAGCCGCACTGCGTACTTGTGTGTACCTAGTGTCCTTTTTGCTTTTTTTTTAATTTTATGGGTTGAAGAAATTAAAATGGGCACCTTATTGGAAACAAGCTTCTTTATCGGCATAGAGTGTTTTTCCATATTCTTCGCCCTCGCATTTTTTGCCACACGGTCCCTACCCCTTTGCCCGTTCACGCCTGCATGACGCAGGCTATATTTGTTAGTGTGTTTACAAAGTAGGTAGTCTGCTTACGCCGTCCGTTAGCGACGCTGTTACGTCACTCTGGACCGTTGCCGCAGTATTGCGCCTTTTTTTTGGACGACAAATATTTTCAGTTGTGAATCGAAAGACATTTAGCGGAAGGAAGCTATTTTACCATCAATAAGGGCCTTTGCTTTATTATATGCTAAATAAAATATCGTGCAACATAAAATTCCTGGGTATAGGGTGCCGATTTCAGCGATTTGGGTAATTCTAAAAATAAATAAGGTGACGCTGAACCCACAATGCTGATTTATTACCAGTTTTACCGGATTTTGAAAAAAAAGAACATTCATATCGTTTAGTTTGGTTTACGGGAAAGCATATAAACCCTTTGAGCAAAAAAAGGAAGGAGATGATTGAACAACATTCACTTTGTATGATGGGCTCGCTAATATTCAGTTAGTACAAGAATACGTATGCTGCCTAGCGTAACCGTCTCCGGTAACAAACTTGCAGCATCAGCCTGCATGACATTTGTTGGATTTTGTCAAGTGAATACACTTGTCGCCTGTTAGGTAGCTCAGAAATTCGTCTCTGGTTTGAGAGAATAGGTCACTTGTCATGCGCTAACGCTACTTCCGTGATTGAAATGAACAGGCCTTTTTACTTGCATGTCTATGCTCAATTGGTTCACGAAATATAATGAATTATTAAAAACTGGATCATTGGATAATGCAATTCGAGGATTTTCATTGGCTTAGCCATCATGGTATATGAGCCATTATACCATGATCTACAAAAATGGCGAGCGTATGCGTGATTTTTTGGGTCTTTTTGTTTTTATTGTAGTCTAGTTTTCTATATTTTGGGGGCGTTTTTATAAAACAATTATTCCACTCGCGCTTGTTGGATATGAGATGGTTATAGCCAACTCGGCGCTACGCGCCTCGTTGCCTATCTATCATCTCATATCCAACGCGCGCTCATGGAATAATTGTTAAATACCTTGGCATTATATTTACGACTTGCTAGGTGAACTAATTTCAGATGTCGGCCACATCCAGTTAAACTAGGTTAATATCTCACAAGGAATTTAAAAAGACCATGCCCCAGTTGTTCAAAAGCTGGATAACGCTATCCACCGGATAAATCGCTATCCAGTGGATAAGTGTTAACAAAACAAACCACGCTATCCACTGGATAACGTTATCCAGCCTTAAGACAACTGTGGCCAGGACATTCTTTGGACATACTTCGCTAAATGTCACAAGAATCTGATCAAGCCTATATATATTAATCTTTCAAATTCAGTCATCAAAAGTGATACACTCTTACTTCAGTTTAATAGAAAGTGAGTACGAGTGACGGGAATAAAAATATTTACGGTCTTCAGCAATAACCAAGTTCTCAGAACTGACATCAAACGAAATGTGTGGATATTGAGAAGAAGCATATATACAAGATCGGCCACAGAGCTGAAAGGAAAGATCAATAGAGAAAATATGACACAAAGCTACAAAATACACTGAAATTTTGTGGTCTTGGAAAAAAGATTTATGAGTGATGTATGTCAATTAAGACAAAGTAAAAGTACTGTAGATACAAAATTTCTAAAGCTGACGTAATATTTAGCATACTTTGTCTACTTACTTGGAACGACATTGATTTGCGTCGTTCGTTTGTACTACCAATCTCTCAAAAGAAGAGCTCTGGTTAAATTTCGTTTAGTGTGAGAGATCGAGGACTCCAAATACTGCATAGGCTTCCCAGGTTAGTGCTATTGATATAAAATTCACAGCTCCCCATTTCAAACAATTTCTATTTAAACAGTAGTACATCATAAATATATTTGTTTCTTTGGAACAAAGTTAACTTCCCGTTGAAATTAGAGTAAATGATGAAAGAAAATCAGTGTTTTGAGTTGGCAAGGTATCAAAGTTCAATTCCTTTTATAGATGTTACAACAAAGAACAACCAGTGAGCAAACAGTTTTCGTTGGAAAGCACATTCAAGAAAGTTCATCGCAGGAATTGTCTATGACCTCAGGGTTTCGTGTCTGCGTTTCGTATGGTCAAAAAGAACAATTTACTTTGTATTTTCAGCCGGAATAGCACTCTACATAGGAGAACTAGGAGTTTAACTTGGCGTTTTAGGCTACTGAGTAAGAAGCAAAGGTTTAGGTGGACCAAACAAATCAAATTTTAAACTTGTCGAATGAAAACGTTCGCTTTCCTTCCCTTCACTCACAAAGTTGCTGCAATGCACATCAAAGCAATCAAGGTTTCCCTACTCAAACTGATTTTAAAGTACGTGTCCTTGGCGTCCATTTGCGAAAAAAAGAACCATCAAGAACTGGTAAAAGAACATCAAGGCCATTTTATTCCGATTTGAACTTATTATTTTATTGTGCCATTATCGAAATCTATATTATAACGCTACATAACTGCTCGTATTTTTGACGGTACATTTCAGACCACTCTCGAGTTTAACATGTTGTTATGACTTCTTCGCAGGTCTCTAATGAACTCTCCAATTCTCAAGCTAGCACTGAAATGCCAAAGTCACTTATATCTAGCTAGTTACGGAACTAATGATATTAATACATCTAACAAGACACTGTGCCGGTAACCTAAGGGTACTGAACAATATTTAAAGCAATATTCAATTCTTCAGACAAAAAGTTGCAAGTTCTTTTAATAAGCTTTAAAATTCCAGCATTCTTTTAACGCGCGTCACTGGCTAATGGGAACTTGCGGAAAAACACATTATGTATTATTCACTATATAACGCAAAGCGATTCCATAGAAAAAAAATAACAAACTTTATGTTAAAGAACTGAAAACATAATGTCCTCAGTAGTGCGAGGCATATAGCTTGTTCCAAAATGGCCGTTATTTAAGAAATCTTTTGTTTACTTGCAAATTGTCATCCTGTGAACAACTACTTAGTCGCCTCTTAGTCGAAACTTTTTAAGATCAAGGTTGACAAATTACGCTCACGATCACGGGTCAAGCGTGTCAAAGTAATTTTGTAAATTCACACATGTTAAATTATAAAAAAAAAGTTGGAGTAATAATTAGTCCCCAACGGATAGGCTTCAAGTTAATTTGTGTGGAATTTTATTCCCTGCTTCAGTAGTGTTTTTCAACCTTGATAACCTGTCATTTCAACGATACCTTTGACTTGAAAATAATTTTGGCATATGCTGCATAATCATTTAATATCATAAGATTTTATTTTAACGACTTCCTTTATGGCTAGCATGCAGACAGACGTATGCGTATGAATCTCAATGTTTGTTCCGTACAGTTTGAAACCAATAATTATTATCAGTAGAATTCAACTGATAATGTTAGAACTAATGCTGAAATCCGATTGCCTAAGCTATTGTACTATTACTCATTAGCTTGCAGTGGCTGGTCAAGTCGTTGATATAGTCTGTGTCCGATTCCATTACAGTAACGCTCTAGCCACGCTTAACGTAGAATCGAAACCACGAGACTTTAGGGTTTGCTTCCCATGACGGAAGCCAAATATTGACTGTGACTCGTAAACTTGCAAGCAGAAGGTCACTCATTCTAAGGAAATGTTCAATGAGGATCATCGTTCTATTTAAAATTGTTTCAAAATCCAGACGCAGCATTTTTTTTCTTTTTAAATAAAAGAGAAGTCTTATTGAAAGTGCAACAGATCGGAAATAACTTCGATAACATGCATATAGGTTGAACATTCTACATTTTTCTATATTCGATTTCTATAAGAAAAGGATTCAGACATTCGGATGTAACATCATTTTCAGGTAAGAATTTGTCTGCAGTGTGAAACCTTTTCAGTTGTGATTAAGTGGATCTGAAACTCTTAGTGATCGCATAACTAGCACGCACACCGTCACGAATGGCAACGTCACAACTTTTGCCAGGTGTTTTTGTCGCTTTTTGTTTTGTTTTGTTTTTGTTTTTTTCGTACGTAAACGAGGTGATTTTTCATTGTTGTTCTCCTGGATAAATTACTTTAATTTCTATGGTTGGCAACCCACAAGCCCACAAGCTCTTATTACGTATATACATTCTTGTTATACAAAATGTTGCTAAACAAAATGCTCAAATTCGAATAAAACATGATAACTCCCAAAATATTCACCTTTTTAACAAATTCTGCTAAAGTGTCCTTCCATCGTCGTGAATCTAACCAGTTTGATTCAAACGTTCTTACATCAAAGCTCAAGAAATCAGTTTAAAAGCGCGAAACACGTGCGAGTTTGTTATTAAATCATTTCGAAGGACGACTTCCCAGTAGGTATATAGTTTTTGTAACAAAGTTAGGGAACAATGAAAATAAACAGTCATGTACCACTAGAATACAACTTTTGTTATCATTAACCCTGTAACTTATCTTTCAACACTGTTGAAACAATCTTTTGGTAATACCGTTACCCCCAGATTATCCAATTCACTCTATTTGCTCTTTCACTTTTATAAAATACGTAAATGCGCATTCCTGTATGGACAAAGGACCTGCTCATAACATGTGTTGCTTTGAAAGTGAATAAGCTGGCTGGTTAAAACAAAGTAATCTGAAATGAAAAGTTGTACGAACTAGTAAAATATAGAAATGACTGAAAGCGAAGATTTGTTACACCTTTTCTATAACCGCCATTTTGACACGAACCGCTATCATTCTAAAAGGTCAGAGTTAAAAGATGTCTTTATGAGGTCCGGTGGTGAGATTTGCTTTGAAGATGTATGCAAAGCCGTATTAAACTTAAGCTATCAGAACAGTTACCCTGGTTTTGTGTCCGTGAAATGCTGCCTTTGCCGCCGTGTAACATGCTTGCGTTGAATTGAGAAGGTCTGTGATTTGACAGATAGCTAGATAGAACGTTGTCAATATACCACTGAAGCAAAAAACCAAAATATTATCGTTTCGTTTCTGGGAAAATCAAATGTAAACGGCATCCGTTCTGCGGTTTTGCCAAACACTGGATAAAAACACGTGTACAAGCCAGCTATTGATATTTAATTATTCCGCGACTCGGTACAACCTAACTTCAAAAATTATCTTTAACGTGACTTGAGGCACTGTATTGACAAAGGGATGATTGATTTGTGTAGTTAGGGGCTATACACAGAAACGTGTGCTTATGAAAGACATACATATTTATCGTACAGTTTAAATAGCTCTTTGCGCCTCTGTGTGCCATATTTACTTACTGATCTTAATATTTATTTATAGCTTAATTCCAAAAAAGAGCATTAACGTCCCGGAGACTCCATCTTGTTGAAATTCCCAGGGACAAAAACGCCCCAAATGCCCCACTTTAACGTCATATTAGGTGCTCAAAAACCTGTACCCCGGGACGTAAAAAAGACTTTTAACGTCCCGGGGAAACTCCCTGATTAATTTCCCGTAGACAAAAATGCTGCCCAATGCCCCAACTTAAGGTCATAACAGGTGATTAAATGTGCGTACCCGTAGTCATCGAAAAGAGAAAAAAAAAAATACGCCTTCAATTCCCACTACGATTTTTTGTACGTATGAATGTATTTAATACCATTAAAACACATTCCTATTAGAGCAAGAAAGATACGTTACCACCGTTTTCGTTGATACGCGACTTTGGAAAACAAAACATCCGCGGAAACGTTAGCCAAAATTTCCGTCAGTCTTGCGTGTTATCGACAGATCGGATCGAAATCCACCAATCACAGCCACTAGTGTGACCTTCAGACCTTCCTTACGTCATGCTAGCGGGCTGTGATTGGTGGATTTCGATCCGATCTGTCGATAACATGTGTGATTGACGGAAATTTTGGAAACATTTCCGCGGGTGTTTTGTTTTTGAAAGTCGCGTATCAACGAAAACGGTGGTAAAGAATATGGCGGTGTCTCAACAATAAATTCGAGGCAACCTCAGCTGTTCAAACTCCCACCCTCCCCTCCCATATGGTGTCAAATTGGTATACCCGGGGGATGCTAACTTTTCTATTTGGTTTCCATCATTCATGCATCGCCGTATAGCGACATATCGAAGATAAAGAATACTGTTAACACGTCACCTGCAAATGGCTCGCAGGGGCAAAAATAATATTGCTACAGAAACAACTTTATCAAAGCAGCCTCGTAAATGTTAAAAATGCGAGGAAGTTCAAGTTTTGAGTATCTACTAGCTTATTTATCACATTGCAAAAAACTTGTTTGATCCATTCAAATTTTAATGCGTACTTTTATAGCTATGTTAATTGACAGGAAGTTGATCAAACACAACACAACAAACTGAGAGAGGACGACTCACAATAAAGTATTTCCCATATGGAATCCTTGAAGGCAGCTGGCTTCTTCTTCCTGACAACAGGTAGGATACCCCGACATTATATATTTTTATTTCAGTTTGCCTTAACAAGAAAAAACCGTCTTTCGTTTTCTTTCACAGTTGTGACTGCCTTAGTCATTGTATGTTTGGTGTCCCTTCCCCTTCAAATAGCAATGATGGTAATTGGTGAGTGTAATTCATTGCATTGGCTTTGAAAATGATCTCATATACATGCAATGGCAGATAGATACCTGGTAGATGAAGAGAGACACCATGTTTCTCACCTTATTCCTCGTCATCCCAGCAGCTGTTATTGTTTTGTGGCTAGGGGGCATTGTTTCTGTTGTTTGTTGTATTGTACTCTCAAAGGGTTGCAAGCCATTTATGTGAGACCTTACGAGAGCTTCTACATCACCCTTAGCCTGCGAACAGGCTCCCGGTTCGGTTGGGTTTAGGGCGAGATAACCGAGTGTAATCTAGGGCGAGCGGGACGAGCCGGGAGCGGTCTGGTGAGGAGGGAGTCCGCAGGGGAGCCTGTAGACATTCCATTGATGCCGCCGTTCCATGATACCAGCTCCTGGTATCAAGATCTGATTGGTTGAATCGATGACTGTTGACAGCTCTGAGATAAGTGATTGACGGATCTTGACGACTGTTTGTAAATTAGCATAATTCTTGCCGAGACTGTCAACAACGGCTTCCGCGTGCAGTTCACTGACGACGAATTTGAAGCAGCTTTGATCAATTCTTTGCAACATTTTCGTTATATCTCTGGTTTGAAACGTGAGCAGAAGCTATGACTGGAAACTGTGGGGTAGAAGCGCGATGTTTTCGGAATTCTACCGACTGGTTTCGGGAAGAGCCTAATTTTTCAATTGCTGCCGCGTCTATGATGGTAAATAAAATAGACAGGCCAAACACGACTCCTACGGTTCGTGCCATTTGTAGATTTGCCGTTTATTTTTCGTTCTTTCGACCTTTTGTCGCTTCACTCTTCTTTATGAAAGGCATTTCGTATTGTGTTATAAGGAGAAAACTAGAGCCGTTAGATCGTGCTAGGCGGCAAATTTAAGAAGTCATAGGTCTGCATGATTTCTGCTGTTATCTGCGTGTTGCTTCTTTGAATAATTTGCCATGTGTTGGTGTTTTGGCTCATTTCTATTGCAAGATTTGTTTTTAAGTCTCCAAGTATTTTCTTTTAAGGGATAAAATACAATGTATGACATTTACTGTGAACGTGTTGCTTACCCGCATTCTATAAATATTGTGACGCCGGGCCCGGCTATGATTAGAACTGTTTGCAAGTACAGTAGGTAGATTCTTATCACGAGTGTCATATATTTGCCCACCTAGTTTTCCTTCGGAGACGTAGCTTTACTTCGAGAACGCTAAAGGCTTGTCTAAAGAAATTCTAATGTTTCTTGCAGCTATCTGATCGAGCTTATGTTCCTGGAGCCCGATGTATAGGTTGATTTCTCCTTTGATTGTTCTAGTACCACAGGATTTAAATTTAACTCATTACGCGCAAGTCTGTCGACTGTGTTGCGTGTTGTATATGCCATTGTTCGGCTTAGTTCTGATTGTAGACCTCTTAAAACTTGCCGCCTAGCACGATCTAACGGCTCTTGTTTTCTCCTTTTCTCGTACGAGTCGTGTTTGGCCTGTCTACTTTATTTACCATCATTACGGTATAAAAAGCTGATTCATCAGCGCGGGGAAACCCATCAAATTTGTCAGGTTTAATTATCTCCTTGACAGATATGTAACAGGCTAATCACCAAGGGGCGGAACGGTACATTGAAAACAATGTCTACAGGCTCCCCCGCGTCCCACTCACTTCGCTCGCGGAGTCACGACGCTCCGACTCCCACTCGCTCAACGAATTTTTTTTTTTCCGAACTCGCTGGGAGCCTGTTCGCAGGCTACATCACCCTCAAGACAATTAAGGCATGGGTCTTTCGCTATTACACCCAAAAATTAGGGGGGTGGTATATCTTCTAAAGTTTTAACCACATTAACCTAAAACTTTTTCAGACTAATAGACTTTCAAATCTTGTCATATTTAGCTGGACGATATATGCAAATAAGGTCACGTGACCTGTCTGAGCTATTTTTAGCTCAAATTTCTTTTTAGCAAAATGGCACCACTTTTTACTGCATCTAGGAAGCAGCCATTAGCTTTATAATATTTAGAGTAGTAGGTACTTTATATCTGTGCCCGGACTTGTTCAGATTTTTTTAAATAAAAGCATAAATTAAGAATTTACTTTTACTGGGGGACTGGGTACTAGTACAAAATGCCGTTTATTTCAAAATTAATGAAAAAATTCACAAAGTCCGGGCACAGATGTTTTGCTGCTAATGTTTTGAGCTGTTTGGGTGCATTTAGGGTAAATGACTCTTGATGTAAACTGGTGCCATTTTCGCTCAAAGAATTTTTCGAAGATTTTGGCCGTCAGAAGTCACGTGACCTAATTTGCATATATCATCCAGCTAAATATGACAAGATTTGCAAGCTTGTTTCTCTGAAAAAGTTTAAGGTTAATGTGGCTAAAGCCTTAGAAGATAGACCACCCCCCTAATTTTTTGGTGCAATAATGAAAGACCCATGCCTTAATTGTCTTGAGCCCTTTCAGGATATTAAGACAAACAATTTGTTATGAGATGTTATATGCCCGCTTGTGGATATCCACAAGCGGGCACGTAATATTTTGTTTATAAAAATAAAAACTATGATCAAATATACTCCGGTGAAAAAGGCTCGATTTGTTATGTAACCATAACGACGGTACGGTGATCTCTTCACGTGTGAAGATATCATGTTATTTTAACGTGTGAAGATATGAACTCCGTTTTCACGCGAAAGCTCAATTAGTATCTCACTGGGGTTTATTTAATAAATGACAATCAGTTACACCATAAAGTCACATCTCATTAGTAAGAGAGAGTACATTGAGGTTATGTGTTGTATTAGAATTGGTACTTGTTTGGGGTGAAAAGTTTCAACCCTTACTGACAAAACAGATCTGACTTGTAGTACCTCTCAGTTCTCAGTTCCCATTGTCTGGCAGATCAGCCGAGTCTTCTCGCACGTTTTATCATAATGAGATTGCACACTTATAAAATGAAATAGCTAAATCAATAAAATTATGCAACAAAATCAAGTAAGCAGCGTACATAAGCGGCCGAGCAGAATCGCAGAAACGGCGTGACTTATTCTTGATATTGGGTGACAAAGCGTGCTAAATCGTTTAAATATTGTGCCTTTTGCCTGATAACGCTGGATTGTGTATTTATAGGAGCTAAATATAAAAACGAGTGCCCAGTGGAACCAATGATCCCGATCTATTTGATTGTGGCTGGAGCCGCTGGCCTTATCGCCAACTGCTGTTCTTGTGGCATAAAATACCAGGGAGTGGAAAGTATAAACCCAGTACAGCTTGTAGCGCAACTTTTCATCCTCGCTTGGTTCGTCTGCGGAAACGTGTGGATTTATACAAACTACCAACCAAACTACGACGATCCAGAGACCGCTGCGTACTGTAACAAGACGTTGTATCTGTTTGCATTTTGGGTCATCAAC